>JAMPIV010000110.1:0-112832 GCA_024509875.1 Oreohelix idahoensis
CTGTAACTCGTCACTATAAAATAATACAGACTATATAAATTAAGCACTCTGCACCAAATCTAACTAGTGAAATATGAAATAAGCGATTATCACTTTAAACACTTCACAAAATATTTGATACTTAATATAACATATTTACCTCAACACAGAACTACAGCTAATCGCACACTTTAGAATTATACGCTGATCTATTTATTAGAAGTCTAGAGCTCGGCAAATTTCCGAACAAACTACGAGCTTCGCTATACAGCTTATTCTGTTCACTGTCGCAGATATAGTTCACAGAAGGTGAAATAGTATGGGGAGGATGATGTGGAAGGAAGCACATAGACCTTTAGACACTAGTTTTCACAGATGTGAGCTAGTGTTGAGGGAAAGAGTTAACAGAAGGGCACAGGTTGGTGTCAGTGATGCTCTCACCTTTCAGACTACCAACTCTTGTATTTTTCTGGCGACGACTAACTCTTTCTTACTCTAATCTTTTTGAAGATGAACTAGTAGTAACAAGTAATACAAAGAGGGTTGAGAATGTTTTTCTGAACAGAACATACAATCTGCTAAGTCAAACTCAGAATGATGGTGAGTTACAGAATGTACATAATTACTTTAATTACAGTAGAAATATAAAATCAATGTTGTCATATACTTTGAAAAAAAGAAATACTAGGAAATTTAGAACTGTCAGTGTCTTTGGTTCAGATAAGAATAAGAGGCTATTTTCCTCACTGACGAAAGTTTATTCCTATGGCTATTTCGTGGAAGAGTGAATTCTGATTTTGGTCTGGGTTTTACGTAGACTTATCTGCTTGGACTTCTCCTGGGCGTCTCAGTAGGTAGGGATTACCAACTGGAGAATTTGATTCAGTGGGGCTACAGCCCAAGAGATGACTAGGCTGTTCGTTCACCTGGTTGTGAAGTTGAATTATGATGTTCATGTGCTGACGAGGTGTTGACTGCTTAATCTGGAGACTGCTCAGGGTTGCTGACTAGTGATATCACCGCTAGGTTTGAGACGTAAGCACTAGTTCTCTCTGTAGCATAGAGCAACTAGGCGGTTTACTCGCAACAATTTACAGCAATCAAAATCCAGAAACTGGCTAGGATTCTGCAACTGGGCTGTGGAAGACAATGCAGGTAATCAATCTTCTGTTTGTTTTACAGATATATTAACTACAGCCACTCTGGACGTTTCGTCTCAGAATGGTGCCTAATAATATATTTACCTGAAACCGTAACAGTCAGTCTTCCTTAAAGGCGACTGTCCGTTTGTTTACAAATTCCTGTCTAGCGGTAGTCTCACACTCAGGTCGGGTCAGTAAGGTCAACATTTGTTATAAGCAGACGCCTGGCCGTGTGCGTCCATGCGTGACTGCATTGGAGGAATGCTATTTCATTCACTCGTTCCTTGAACAACATGGTTCTTCTCTCGTTCACAACAGCTTTCTTCATCACTTTCCTAATACAATTAGCTTGTAGTACTTTCTCATATCAGCCAGTACTTACATCATTATAATGCATCAATAACATTCATAATACATAAATGCAAATAGCTATCAATCTAATGTAAAGAGTTAAAACCACAATATTAAGTATTTCACACTTTACATCAATTAACTAATCCCTTGATATTAGAGTTAGCTAATTAAGCGAATACTGAGAGTTTGCTTACCGCTCAGGACTTTATCCACCGCTTAAGAAATAGAACTTTAGTAGCGTTTACTCAATCAATCACATATACTTGTAGGTATGAGGTAAGTTGATGCTTCTATTCTATAACTTATAAGCGTGCGTTGTCTCCCAACGGTTAATCAGCAAGTGATCTTAAAACTCAGCGTTCGTTTGCATGAAGTTAAAACATTTCTGTTCCCACGCCAAGAGTTAATTATTTCCCGTGTCATGCTTAGGCACGTACCAAGATTTATCGTGGCGGTTTTCAGTTGACCACTGAACACGGAAATATGATACTCTGGGAACCACTGGTTTCGACTAAGCGAATACATCGTATAGACGTCCTTAAAGAAATGCTTTTAAGTGCCTTTGTTGAAGAAGATAGAATTTGGATAGTATGACAGGACTATTAGTGAAGACTTGAAAAACAGCTAAAGAAACGATCGCAGGTGCAAATATTTCCGTAGAGAAAACAGACAAAATGTGAAGGAAAAGAAAAGTAAGGAATTTTAAAATAATCTAGACAAAATCTTCGAGCACTCTGTGACATTCACGAACAACCTGTCTACTGGGAATTAGGAGAATGAATAAAAATCTAGTTCCAAACTCCGGTTAATATCTTAAACCAGGACAAAGGGGTCCCAACTTATATCGCAAAACGAAATAATCTCCCCTTCTCATTAACACCTACCCCCATCGAGGCCAGCTCCTTGACGTGGAGATGGGGCTCAAGTACAGCCATCAGCGGCTGAAAAACCAAGACTGGCCAGGCCCTCCTACACTCGAGCAAGACCACAGTCTGCCCTAGCAAGTCAAGGTGCTGAAGACGGAGGCAACCAGCCAAGAGGCGCACCACAGCAATCAGGATGCCACGCACATGCGCTATGGAAGTATGCCTATATCTGCAAAACGTTATGGCACTCGCCCTGTGACGGACACCCAGGCAGGCGCAGTGCCGGGCCCTCTGCATCTGAAGGGCCCAACCCCTACTACTGGGGGTCCTTCTCAATTGCCCCGTGGAGCCAGGAGGCATGAGAATAGAGCTACTGGCCAAGCAAAGAAAAGACCATTTAAAATAATGCACTGGAATGCTGAAGGTGTCAATAGTAAAAAAGACGGCTACAGCAAAAAATTAGAGCTCGAAAATATCTTGAATGAAGAGCAAGTAAATGTATGTTGCTTGCAAGAAACCCACCTCAACAAGGACATAGCCTTCAAAATCAGAGGCTACCAGTGCTACCGATCTGACCGAATAGACAGGCGAAAGGGTGGAATACTGACACTCGTGAGGAATAACATCAGTGTATGTCAGCTTGAAACATATATGGAGGGGGCGGAATACCAGATGCTTCATCTCAGGACAGAAAGTTCAGAATTCCACCTGCTCAACTACTACTGTCCGAGCGACCGCCCACTGGCACTAGATACAATCCTAGCAAAAGAAAGACTGATTGTATGCGGAGACTTCAACAGCCACTCACAGAGCTGGGGCTATGATCACATGGACAGGAGAGGTGAGGAGCTTGAAAACTGGCAGGATGACAATGGGCTTATCCTGATTAACCAGCCAATCGACCCACCAACCTTCTACTCGAGATCATGGCACACCACCTCTACACCAGACCTGGCATTCCACTCACCCAGCCTGGAGTGGAACACCACACGCGTTGTAGGGAAACAACTTGGAGGCAGCGACCACCGGCCAGTCTTCCTAATTGTGGAAAATGAACTTGTCAAGGAGAGCAGCACTCTCTCTAGGTGGAACTACAAGAAGGCAGACTGGACAATGTACCAGCACCGTACTAGTATACTGGCTAGAGATCTGACTGTAGACAAAGACATCAATAAGCTAGTCGATGAATTCAGCAGATGCATATTACAGGCTGCTCGTGAAACAATACCTAGAGGGCTCGTAAGCACTACAAACCATATTGGAATAGTGAACTAGAGCAGCTGCACAACGACGTGGAAACATCTCGAAAGCAGGCAGAGACCAGTCCATGCCAAGAACACCACAATAACTACCAGCAAGCTAAGGCCAAATTTCAAAGGGCCAAGTTGCAGGCCAGGCGAAGAAGCTGGAAGGAGAAAACAGAGTCCTTGAACTTCGAAAGAGATACGAGGAAACTGTGGAAGCTGGTAAAACAGCTTAAGGATGAAGGTACAGAGAGAAACTCAAGGATTGCTCTGTACAAAGATGGAAACATCCTCATGGGAAAACAGGTAGCTGATCACTTTGCAGACTCCTTTGCTAAAGACAACAACATCGAAGTTCTTCCGACTCCAAACAGTTAGCCCAGAGAAGCAACAGGAGACTCGTGAGAAACAACAATACGCAGGACGAGATGGAACCATACCTGAAGTTATGGAGGCACCAATCACATTCAGAGAACTGGAGCTTGCAATATCCAAATTGAAAATAAGAAAGTCGCCAGGAGTTGATGGAGGGTCCAATGAAATGATTAAGAACTTGGGAACCGCAGCAAAAACAAAGCTGCTGCAGATTTTCAATATCTGTTGGAACTCAGGCAGAGTTCCACAGACCTGGAGGGAAGCAATCGTGATACCACTCCTAAAACCAGGAAAAGACAGTTCCACTGCCTCCAGCTACAGACCAATCAGCCTTACAAGCTGCCTCTGCAAAACAATGGAACGTATCATCAACCTCAGGCTACAATGGTACCTTGAAAGTGAAAACCTTCTTGTACCACAGCAGACGGGCTTTAGGCAGTGTTATTCCACCGAAGATCAGGCAACTTACCTTTCCCAAGAGATTGAGGATGCGCTCCAAGATAAGAAACTGGTACTAGCAGCATGGATAGATCTAAGGAAAGCATTTGACAAGGTTTGGAAAGAAGGGCTTCTGAAGAAACTGAGAAATTGTAGAGTGAATGGTAAGATGTACAAATGGGTGAAAGCATACCTGCATAACAGAAGAGCCCGAGTACAACTAGATGGCCTCAAGAGTAAGAAAATTCTACTGCGTCATGGCGTCCCTCAGGGAGGGGTTCAGTCCACCACACTTTTCCTAGTCTACATCAACGACCTGGTTGCTGAACTACCACATGGAATGAAAGTGGCAATGTACGCTGATGACCTGGTAATATGGTGCACAGATGAGCATGCAACAGTGGCCACCAAACTGCTACAAGAGCTATAGATGCCTTAACCTCATGGGCAAATAGATGGTGTGTCAGCATCAATACAGACAAGTGCAGCACTACGCTCTTCACCCTCTCTCCCAAACAAAAAGCTGGTGTCATCAAGATAAACGAAGAGCTCCTGAGAGAAGATAAACAACCCACCTATCTCGGAGTTACATTCGATGATAGGCTGACATGGAAGCAGCACATCAACAAAGCAGCAACAAAGGCCAGGAGGAAGTTAGCCATCCTGAGAAAACTAAGTGGAACCACATGGGGAGCCAGCGGGAAAATACTTAGTAAAGTTTACCAGCAGGGCATACGACCACACCTGGAATATGGGTCAGCTGCGTGGTGCCCAGCATCAAACACCACATTACAAGAACTAGATAAGGTGCAAAACCAGGCGCTTAGGGTCATCACGGGGGCAAATGAAATCAACGCCTATAGTAGTGAAGATGGAGAAAAATGGGGAGGATACAAGCACTGAGAGAACGCATGAAATCAACGCCTATAGTGAAGATGGAGAAAATGGGGAAGGATACACGCACTGAAGGGAGACACGAAAGTGCTAACACAGGCAGAAAAGTTCCTCTGTATGCCGAGCCATCCAATGAAGGACAGATTCCAAAACCTAGCAATGGGGCGACTGAAAAGAAGCAGCTTTATCCACCAGGCCAAACGATTACGTAGACAAACCTCAGACCTGCCTGAAGTTAACACCCCCCTAAAGTCTGTGCCAGAACAAACCCCTTGGAGAGAGGAGCATGGGCTACCAGTACACATCCAGACAAAAGTGAAAGGAATATTCGACAGGGATGAACAGAACAGCGTGCAACGTAGGACAGTCACTCTCAGTTTCCTGGATGATGAATACCCACAGGACCTCTGGGTCCGAGTATACACGGATGGGTCAGCACAGAATGCAGTAAAGAATGGAGGAGCAGGAGTGTACATAGAATACCCAAACAACACTAGGGATACTGTCAGAGTACCAACGGGGAAATTCTGTAACAACTATGATGCAGAAGTCCAGGCAATCAAGGTGGCAACAGAAACTATTGAACACCAATCTCGGTCCACAGCCTGTAGTATTCCTGACAGATGCAAGATCAGCTCTCCAAGCACTTCAGTCCAGAAAATTGCCAGGCATACAAGCCCTACTTTCTGAACTGTGCAACCAGCGCAGGGTCACCATGCAGTGGATACTGTCTCATTGTGGAATACCAGGAAACGAGAGAGCAGATGGACTGGCTAAAGAAGGTGCTGCAGACGAGCAACCGGATGTACCAGTTACATACCATCAGAAGAAAAAGATGATCAAATCTATCAGAAAGCCACCAACACCAACGCAGGATGACTACCAAGCTATGAACAGATCAGAACAAATAGTCATTCTGCGCCTCAGAACAGGACACAACAGCCTCCGCAGCCACATGTATACAAAATTAAAGATTGGCAATTCAGCCATGTGTACATGTGGACAGGCACCCCAGACTGCGGAGCACGTATTTCAAGATTGCCCCGAATATGATATATTGAGGCAAACCCACTGGCCCAGAGAAACAACACTGGAAGCAAAACTATATGGACCTCTGTATGAACTACAAAAGACAGTGAAGTTTATACAAGAAACAACATTGCAGATATAGACAATATAGTTCAAGCGAACGAAAGAAGAAGAAAAATTAACACCTACGTACCTTAGACGCATGCCGTAACTGCCAGTAGTGCGTCTTTGACACCTACATCAAGAAAATGGCCCTTCTGAGCGAATGCGTGAGTGTCATGGAAAACCCCAGACTTTTTTCTCATTCCAGCACGCTGCATGAGTGTCATATCACACTTCACTCCGAGCGACTAGCCTGAAGAAACGCTGTGTCCGGTGAAAATGTAGACGATACGTCCCCTTAGGTGGCAGTTACCACACTTCACCGAGCAACTTAGCCGTAAAACTATTTGTCAGATGGAAATCTCCAGACAAATGTCTGCTCTGAGCGAGCCTGTCTGGCGCGATTCACACCTTCCTCGAGCAACTCAGCCAAGGAAACTCGCGTGACAGGTGCAAATGTAGACAATTTGTCTGCTCATCATGTCTGATGGACTGAAATCCCACCTAAAATTATCTCGTGCAAGGGACTGACGCGTTAGGTAATCTACTGCGTTCCTAAATGAGAAAACGAAACCGGCAAAGTGAAAATGGGAAAGAAAATATTTCTCGCAAACGAACGAATGCGAAAAATACAGGAAAAGGATAGAGAGTGATAATAAAATAGAGGATACGGGTGGAAGAAAGAAAGAATAATATAGAAAATTTAATGGTCATAAAACTCTCTGTGACGACTATCCAATCTCGAAATATTTGCCCATTCATTTCACTGTGGTAGTCCCTACCATCTACAGACTTTGATTGAAAAATAAGCTCTGCATCACGGATAAGCCCATTCTGCCTGCTGCCAGCATGTGCTAATACAGTATAATTATAATGCGTTGACCTTTGCTGCTGGGAAATTTCCTTCTATGGTCTCTGTCGTGGTTGAGTTAGAGTGTAGAGTATTTGTCGATGTGACGTACGTCTAGTTTGTCAAGTGAATTTTCCCTGATTTGATGGATGATTAAAGGGACTTTAGCTTTTCATAACATTAGAACCCCTGAACATCAGTATTGTTGTAACTTTTCATCAACGAAGAGTAGCGGCTATGATCAAAGCAGTCAAAGACGATCCCCAGAACAGAGAAGCAGAAATTTAGCATCTCCGTGCGAACACTGAACCGTTCGCAAGACGGACACGAGCGGTCAGAAGAAAGCTTCTTGCAGACTTCGCACCTCTGTGGCAACCGGCAGGCTTGCCCGAAAGACTATGGAACGGGAGAGACGGAGAGCTCAGCGTAGCGGATACGATCTGAGGAATCAGGAAACTCACCGCGAACGAGGCTAGTCTCGCAGAAATTTCACATCCTCGTGCGAGCAGCCTGAGACGAACGAAGATCGGAAGCCAGTCGGGCCATCGCGGTTAGCATGGCGGCTAAATAACTTCGACTTGCCCTGCGAAATTTTCACACGACCCATTTAACTTACATTCCTTTTAGATATATACAGAATCTGAAAAGGGCAACTTTATCATTCGTCCTGACAGTATTCTAAGATTCACTAGCATATAGTTAAATTCCTGCTAGATTTCATCTAAATTTGTTGGCTATTGGAGTGAATTCTTTTTCTGTGCAGACGAATTGATCTTTCGACCTTGCATCCCAGCAATTAATTAATTATACACTGGGTCCTGCCAACTCAGTTCGATTACTCCAGTGACTTATGAACATATTTGAAATGTAATCTTTGTGGCGATCCTGTTAGGATTTAGCTATCTGAAGTATACAGAAACAAAGCAAACCCAAAGACTGTTTTAAAACGGAAGACGAGGAAGATGATGATGGTTGCATGGAGTATCCATTGCAACCCACAGAATCCTTTAAAGATGTCAAGTTCGGCGACAATCTCTCAGTAGAACAACAAACAGAAACCAGGGCGCTACTAAAGCAGTACAGTGCAGTCTTAACGGATGTACCTGGTCGAACAAATCTCATCGAATTTGACATGAAATTAACAAACGAGACCCCTGTTCGAACCAGAGTGTACCCCATTCCGTACGCCAAAGCTGATGCACTTTGCGGAGAAATAGACAAGCTGCGTCAGGCAGGAATTATCAGCGAGTCTACATCTCCTTACAGTTCGAGTGTAGTGCTGTTGCAGAAGCCCAATAAGGAAGTTCGGCTGTGTATTGATTACCGCTTGCAAAACGCTGTAACGGAATTCCAGCCCGAACCGCTCCAAACTGTTTCTGAGTTGTTCACCAAGCTCAGCAAGGCAACAATTTTCTCCAAGATTGACCTCAGTAAAGGTTATTACCAAATACCGGTCAAGGAGGAAGTTAAACCTTTGCTAGCTTTCAGCACTAGTGAAGGACATTACACATTTAATGTGATGCCGTTCGGATTGCATAACGCACCAGGAGTGTTTACCAGGATGATGAGAAAGCTGTTAGAACCTTTGCAAAGTCCCTATATCTATAACTTCATGGATGACATTTTAATTGCATCGGAAACCTATGAAGAACATATTGCTACGGTCGATATGCTCCTCAGGAGACTACAGGAAACTGGTCTCACAGCCAGACCTAGCAAATGTCTCATAGGGTTTGAAAAGCTTGACTTCCTGGGGCATACTATTTCTCACGGCTGTAGTTGGCCTGTTAAGAAAAACGTGGAGAAAATAGTTGCAGCAAAAAGATCCCAAACAAAGAAAGACATCAGGTCATTTCTATCACTATGTGCCTACTATCAGAAATACATCCAGAACTTCAACGGACTCACGGCACCTCTGACTGACCTCACCAAGAAAGGTTGTCCTGATAAGGTCATGTGGGATCAAAAGTGCGAACATGCATACAGCACTTTGAAAGGACAGTTGTCGACATATCCCATTCTAAGGTTACCTGACCTTAAGAAACCTTTCGTACTGAGAGTGGACGCGTCAGGTCAGGGCATCGGGTCAACATTGTTGCAAGCCGAGGACAGTGACCCGAATATGCTATTCCCAGTAGCTTACGGCAGTCGGAAACTGAACAAGGCTGAACGCAACTACAGTGTCGTTGAAAGAGAATGTCTCGCTCTGATTCATGGCATCAGACGCCATCATGAGTTCCTGTATGGTACTTATTTCACAGTACAAACCGACCATGCTCCATTAGCTTTCCTTGGAAATGTCGGAGCTGACTTCTTGAGTAGAAACTGGTCTACAGAGGAAGAAGAGCAAACTGAAGATACCACTCATCCTAAAGTCACCAATCAGGTCACCTCCATTGTCAAGAAGGAAACATGAAAAATGGTTTCATGTCTAAAAGTGGGGACGATTGTGACGTACTTCTAGTTTGTCAAGTGAATTTTCCCTGATTTGATGGATGATTAAAGGGACTTTAGCTTTTCATAACATTAGAACCCCTGAACATCAGTATTGTTGTAACTTTTCATCAACGAAGAGTAGCGGCTATGATCAAAGCAGTCAAAGACGATCCCCAGAACAGAGAAGCAGAAATTTAGCATCTCCATGCGAACACTGAACCGTTCGCAAGACGGACACGAGCGGTCAGAAGAAAGCTTCTTGCAGACTTCGCACCTCTGTGGCAACCGGCAGGCTTGCCCGAAAGACTATGGAACGGGAGAGACGGAGAGCTCAGCGTAGCGGATACGATCTAAGGAATCAGGAAACTCACCGCGAACGAGGCTAGTCTCGCAGAAATTTCACATCCTCGTGCGAGCAGCCTGAGACGAACGAAGATCGGAAGCCAGTCGGGCCATCGCGGTTAGCATGGCGGCTAAATAACTTCGACTTGCCCTGGGATCTGAAGAGGCGCGAAATTTTCACACGACCCATTTAACTTACATTCCTTTTAGATATATACAGAATCTTAAAAGGGCAACTTTATCATTCGTCCTGACAGAATTCTAAGATTCACTAGCATATAGTTAAATTCCTGCTAGATTTCATCTAAATTTGTTGGCTATTGGAGTGAATTCTTTTCCTGTGCAGACGAATTGATCTTTCGACCTTGCATCCCAGCAATTAATTAATTATACACTGGGTCCTGCCAACTGAGTTCGATTACTTACTTACTTACTTAGTCGTTCCCCTTCTACCGTGAGGTGTAGAGGTTTAGAAGAGAGAGCGCCAGACTATCCTATCGGCTGTCTTCCTCCTGGCCTGGTTCCATTCTAGTCCTCTGTCCTTCAAAGATTGTCTAATGTTGTCCTCCCAGCGGACTCTGGGTCGTCCTTGGGGGTCTGGATCCTTGGCTCTTTGTTTCCCATGCTTGTCGTGGTAGCCGGTCTTCTCTCATTCTGCAGACACGGCCAAACCATCTTAGTTGGTACTGTTCTACTTGGGTCTGCAGGGGGTGGGATTTAACTCTTACTATCCGGCAAGCCCCGTGAAGTGGCGCGGGGTTAGTACCAATTTACGGCTCGCCAGTTCAAGTGGCGCGCGACGGTAACGATAGCTAAACTAGCATGTAAAAACGCGGTTTTAGCTCATGTATAGTAAGAGTTAAGGCCTTGACGTATCGTCTGGTTGCGTACCATGTCTCTTCTTGTTACTTCAACCACCTTCCTCAGATATCTCATTTCTGAGGTTTGGATCTGGCTTTTGTGGGTTGTAGTCATTGCCCATGACTCGCATCCATATGTCAAGACTGGGACATAGGTGGAGCGGTATACAGCCATCTTCGTTTTCTTACCAACCTCTCTTGCTGAGGAATCCTCGATTTATGGCCTGAAAAAGTCTCCCAGCTGCTGCTTTTCGAGTGGCCAACTCTTCTTTGATGCCTCCCTTTCGGTCAATAATAGCTCCGAGGTATTTAAAGTGGTCTACCTGCTCCAGGACCTGTTCTCCCAGCTTAATCTGATGTCTTCTTTCTTCTCGTGATATCACCATGGATTTTGTTTTAGAGCTGCTTATGACCATCCCTCTCTTCTCCAGCTCTTCCTTCCAGACTTGCAGGTTGAATTGGAGATGTGCCTCTGATTTAGCAATCAGGGCAACATCATCGATTACTCCAGTTTTTTTTTTTTTCGTACGCCCGCTAACACTCGAGGCGAAATCTCAGGTTATTATTAATGTCTAACCTGACATTGATTTTTACGTGAATTACTCCAGTGACTTATGAACATATTTGAAATTTAATCTTTGTGGCGATCCTGTTGGGATTCAGCTATCTGAAGTATACAGAAACAAAGCAAACCCAAAGACTGTTGTAAAATCCCAATTCATAAAGTCGTTTTATAGTTATCAAACTGGAAGAAGAACAGTTGCCAGTAGCAATATTTTACTCACTGCTCTATTTGTGAAGAAGAACATAGATTTCCCTGACACTGTCTGTCAAGCATAATCATTGGATTTTACCACTCCCCGAAGAACTTACCTCAGTGTTTTGTAGTTTGTGACATTACGGCAAAAGAAAGTTATCTCCACCAGCTGTGCCAATCTTAGAAACCGCACCATACCTCACACCTAGCCAAGTGCCTGTGCCATTCATTAGGAACTTTTATCTAACAAACCAACAGTAGCCTTTACGCTTCACCGTCTGGCGATTTTTGAGACTATATTAGCTACCAGCCCACCTCGTTAAATCTGGGGCCTGACACAGAAGAAATAAAAAGACAATTTCCATTGTTCTACGGTATTAGCTACAGTTGTAAAATTCCTAAAGTGCCAGAATTCACAACTTGGTAAGTCTGTGTGTGTGTGCTGGCCAGCCCAAGCGTGTTTTTGAATGACAGGAGATTTATTAATCTTTTTTTTTACCCTTATAATTAGTTCGTCCTAGTATTAAGGGGTATTGTATTCATTGTACGGGATTTCTCCTAGCGGGATTGTTTAACTGTGTTCATTCCCCCCTTCCGTAAAGTTTTGTTGAATAAAGGGAAACATTTGAGAACCCTAGCTTTTCCTCTACCCCCTTATCACTGTAACCCCTTGCCTCAGATAAATAAATGTACCATTGGGTTAAATTGCCTATCTCTGATCATCATCATCCACCCCCCCTTCTCGTCTTTGGGACCGGGTCTTTTCTGTTAGTAAATACAAGCGGGAAAAGGTGTATGGGATACTTCTCCTCAACCTCCCCCCCCTCCCCCTGTCATATTTGTATTCTGTAACCTTTGATTTCTGACTGTAAATTGATAATTATTTGTGTCTCGATTTTATGATAATAAAAGTATTAAAAACTTTATTAGCATTTTTGTGTCGGCTGGCCCAAATCAAACATTCCTCATATTTGTTATCATAGTTGTGATTCATGTACGTTGTGCGTCAGAATCACCAAATCGGTGTGTGCGCCTGAGTGACTGGAACGGACAAACAATTGTTTGTTCAGAAGGGTGGTAGGAGTAGTTTTGAGAGACAAATATTGTCGTAATAAGAGACTGTCCTTACTCTTCCCAGCACTGGTGAATCTACTACCTCACTTTCCTAAATCCTTATTCTCACAGAGCCTTCACTATCATTCTACACTCTAAAGGGACCAATATCCATCAGAACTCTCTCAGATAAAAATTACGACAGTCGAGTTGGACAATAGTAGTGAAATCGACAATGATAGTGGACTGACAGAGTTATAGATTACACACACAGAAAGGTGTAACTAGGAGATGGACTTGAGACAAACCTGGAGAAGATTTATTAAAGTTATCTCTCTCTCCAAGCCTCAACTCACTTTTATAGTCTAAGCACCTCCTGCTCTCACTCTTTTCTCTGAATCATACATAGAGATTATAGTAAAGAGCTAATAAATGTAAATTGTGGATGGAAGGGTCGTGTACAGCGCATTAATAAATGTGTAAACTTTATGAAAGAAGACAAGCATGAAAATAATGCATATCATCACAAACAACATAAAATTACATCAATAATCAAAAATATGCAAAATACACCAACAACGAACACACAGACCACCGATCATAAAACCTGTAGAACACAGAGAAATGAAATAAACTGTCTGTCAGTCTGTCCGTTTTCGTGGGACCAAAAGCTAGCTCCAGAAAAGTGTCTTACATGTAGATATCCTTCAGGGTGATGGAATAAAACTACAAAACTTTCCTTGTCGGTGCTATCATTGGTGACCTCTAATTGCACGAGGGGGACTGGAAGACTGTCTATCTCCTGCTGACTAAATAAACAAACTGAGCGACAGTCTGTCCGCTTTCGTGGGACCAAAAGCGCTAGCTCCAGAAAGTGTCTTACGTGCAGATGTCCTTCAAGGTGACGGAATAAACTGCTAACTTTGGTGACCCCTAATTGCGCGAGGGGGGCTGGAACTCTGTCTATCTTTCGCTGGCCGCTCCTAAGTGCGAGGTTCTACATAACCCAGAAATACACCAGACGAAGTTACTTGAGGACAAAACGGTCCCATGCGCTCTTCCCGGCACTAGAATTGGCTTGCGTACTGGGTATTAAATCCGGTTTGGGCTGGCTTGACTGTGGTTTGACTGAGTGCCCCGTTTAGGCACACAAAGGCTGATGATTGAAATTCTGCTATAGACGCTGGGCTAATTGATATGCTGGAAGCCGCCATGCTCTGACTGGCGATCAACAGGCGATCAACAGGCGATCGATAGATGCATAGATGATTTCAGATTTAGCGTTGGCTCGTTGCACACTGCGTGAGCTTAGTTTCCCGTTAGAGAGAATGGCGTTGACACAGAAGGGTTTTTGTTTCAGATATTTGAGGTGGCAACTCGTGAGGCTAGATGTACTCAGAATCCCTCTAGAACGAAGAGAATGTGACATTCTTCGCCTGACTGGAGACTTGGCTTTAGCAATTCGGTATCCCTGAAACTGAGACCCAAAGAAGACGACCTTTACATCAAACAAACAATAAATTTACACTAACGTTATACAAAACAGTTATGCTCCACGATGGGATTTAAATTTATTGTAATCCTTGCTATGATAGTTTAGGGCTGTCTTTATCCATATAAGTCTCCCTCCTGTTCCTTCCACTCTATCAATTATCAGCATGCGCCCGCATAGGCTAATATATTTTGTAAACCCATGTACCTGTCAGTAAATGTTCTGACGGCACAATCTACTCCTCTTGTTCCAACTAAACATACGGGAATCCCAATCCTGTAGTTACAGCTGAATGGATATGCTATTCATCTTACAACATTTAAATGAATTTACATAAAATACAGATTACAGCATTTGACATTACAAAAATAAATCGTATGTCCCTCTGGGGAAATATATTAACATTCCACAAATGAATACACAGAAAATGCAATGTTCTTGCTATAATAGTACAGTTGTGACTGAATCATAAGATAAAATGTTTCCTATGGCTGGTGACTGTTTTCTGTGAAAGTATGACTAGTGTCTAGCTAAATAATCGGCATATCAAATTTCACACCCAACCACTAGAAGTTTCTATCAAAAAGGAATAAGTGACTATCTTCTATATTTCAGTTTTTAAGTGAATAATCCACACCTCTGACCTTTCCTTACAGTAATGACAGTTATTTTAGCCAACTCTTAACCCAAATGGTAGGCATTGAATGGACTGACTCTACGCCTAGTGTGTAACTGTTATTGTAAGTTTATCATGTAACCCATTATAAACCATAACTTGTTTAAACACCACTTAACTAAGGCGGTAGACAGTGCTACATTATCACTGAATAAAATTACTGGGAGAAATCCTCAAAATGTATTAAAGTCACATTCCTATCAGATATATATAAAAAAGCTAACATGAAAATATATTATAAGATATGCCTACTCACCCCGAGGAATGACTAGAGATAGGCAAAACCATTTAGTTTTAGGTTAACGTCTGCCTAATTCTCCTGTGAGTCCATCTCGGGTAGGAAATATTTACTAGTGTGTTAGACTATTAAGACTCTCTAGATTTATAGTCTACAAATAACGCAACCGGGACACCTGCATGACATGATTCTACAGATGTATCGGCGTAATGCGTAATAAAGAGTAAGACAAATGTTTCTCTAGAGACTACATCAGAAGTCAACAACCGCGAGAAAGTTCCCCGATAGACATAATATGATGAACACTAACTGCGTTCTAAAGGCCAAACATCGGAGATCAAACTGTTACCCAGACCTCAGAAGCCACCTGGCGCTCGTGATCAAACGCTTAAAGCGACCAGAGAATTTCCCCTGGTCGGACGGACCACAGATGCGTTTAGATAACATTACGTTAACTGACCGTTTCGGACCAGTGGGGGATTTCTACTAAAGGCCAGAACGTAAAGAAAGCGCGGGGTGGGTCTGAGAAGGGGGAAAATGTAGGTAGAATATGATAGAAGAGAAAATACAAATGTCTAGGAAAACAGAACATTAAAAGAGTAATAAAATATGGAACGGAATGGTAAAATAAATTATCGGTCACTGTGACAGTCTCCGTCAACAGATTGCCATTCTTTCTCGTTCGTATGATGAGCATCAACCCAAGATTCGTCCAAATACACTATATCATAGCCGTCTTGCCTTCTCTCACGAATCTGCCTAAGATATTTGCTTCGAGCTGCAACCAGATGTGGTTTTTCACATAAAAAATTCCTTCCGCCAGACGTTTTTCTAAAAGTGAAGCCGACACTTCTGACAAGTTGCCAAAGAGTTGTTTTTGAGACGTTAATATCGCATTCTGCTTGCAGCCGACTTTTCAGCATGCGGAGAGTAACAAGTTGATTGGCATTAAAATTAAACATCTTCAAAATCAAACGTCTAATGACATCCTTGTCAAAATCATCAATTTTTTTCTTCCTTCCTTGCTTAACCGCAGCCTCTGTACAATCACCGTCTTGTTGTATCCAACGGCGAAAAGATCTATCCACACCCAGGGCTTTTCGTGTTCTCCTACCTGGTTCTTGGATGTCGTGGTATAAACAACCCATCTTAGCCCCTCTGCGAAAATGCCTGTACAATATAACAGTTACCTTCTGCAAAGTGATAAATTTGCATTTCAGATTCATTGTGTTTTTCATAATTATGCAGTTTAGTTTATTAATATTATTATACGCTGGTGTCGTTTTGTTTCGTTGCAGCCAACTCATTGCAATTAGCATACGCCGCTGAAATAATTACTCGCGACTGTGTACAATAGGTGCGCACACGTGCGGACATGTAGTCACTACACTAATTCAAACCAAAAAAATATTGAATAGCACATTTCATCGCTTGTGCTGTGCTGTAACAAAAATTAAGTGCGCAATTTTTGAACGGATCTTGTAACTTTCCTGTAGAACTAATAAAAATTAACCCAGACAACGGTAAGAGTTTTTTATATAACTTAAAGAAGAAAATTCGAACATGACATGAGTTTTGTAAGGGCAAAAAATATATTAATAACTGCATTGATCAGGGGCGTGTCCTGGTAATGCGAGCTAGGCGTGCTGCTACTTAAAATGAATATGTACGCCTATTTAACCCCTTCCCCATTTAATTTAAAAACCAACTATATTCAATTACGCAACGATAGTTATTCGGCTGGAAGAAAAACGTTAACTAAATAATACCTATTTTCACTTACAGGTTTCACTTGAAGATCAGATCTATTCTTCATTCCTTTTGCAGAAATGTCTCTGTTACAGCATCGTAAAATGTATTCTTCATTCTAACCTTGCTCAAAAGTTCCTTTTCAATGGACAATAGGCTGAGACTGGAGAGTCGATCTTGACCTTGTGTAGATCTGTGGTAACTGTGGATTCGCTTTAAAACTGAAAACGATCTTTCTACAGAAGCAGTAGTTGCTGGTATTGTCATTATCAATTCTGCCAGTTTGAACACTTCTTTAAAGCCTGAACTGAGATCATTTTCAACTAAGAACTGCAGTAACTCATGAACTGACTTGTTGCAGAACTCATCCGAACAATAAAGTACAAGAAGTTCATTCTTCAATCTTTCATAGTCGAAAATTTCTCCATAAACGTCTTTTAATTTTTTGATGAGGTCCTCTGGAAAATTTTTCTAGAAACTGGTATACTTTTGCTCATAAAGAAGGTGGAAATACTCAAATTTCTTTAAAGCTGCAAACCGTGTTTCTGTGTGAACACTAATGTTATCAATGATTTCAAAATACAGTTGGCAACATGCATCTTTTCCTATACAACCACGGCGTCGTTTATTTGTAGGTGATTCAAATTCGTCTCCCCTCCTTCCCAATGCAGCATACCAAATCTCATTAAAGGCAGTATCCCTTGCTCGTTGAAGTTCATTTTTGATCTCTTCTATTTTCTTGCAGCAGTACAAAATATCGAAATTTCTTGTTTGAAGTAAATTGTATAAAACATCTGTATATGCAAATTATCTTGAAAATACTTGAAGTAGGAAAATTGTATTTAGGCTCCTCAAGAAAGACAAAAAGCCTTGCGATTTAACCCTCTATTGGGCCATTTATGAAATAGTCGGAAAAAAAATTCTTGGAGTGGTTTTTGTGGCTGTCCCATGTCTGAAAAGTGGTGTGAAGGTTAATTTTGGGCAAAAAAAAATGTTTAGTTAGTGTTTTATGGGTATGTTGCCAATTGGCAACAAATCACCATTAAGGTTGGGAACATTTATTGTTGCCATTTGGCAACATATATCTTTTAACTATGTTTTTATGTCTAACAACATCTATTTCACCTTTTTTTTACTCCCTACCTACATTTAATATTTAAACAGTAAATAGCAGACAACAAAATTTGTGAAACTTCATGAAGTTAAGTGTAATTTATACAGAAAATGCCACACATACAATGAAACATATAGTTACTGAAAAAAAAAAAATCTTCTGTCTCGTGACTCAATCACAGCTCCACACTCATGTTTCATGAAATACTTTGAAACAGTTTGAATGTTTATTGAGGCACAAGTGTAGGTTACACTTCTCACAGACAGTTCTGGAGTACCCCTTGCATCCAGGAAGTTTGCATCTCCCTTTGTTGGTGACGGAATTGGGGCTGTGGCCAACATTGTCAGTTCTGACATGAAAAGGAGGTACATTTGCTGTTTGCCCTCTCTTCTTTTTAGCCACCAGCTGTGTCTCAGTGCTTCCTGATGGCCTTCCCCTTTTATTATTTTCACTTTTTCCTGCTTTTAGGAGACACAAAGCAATCTGCAACTTGAAATCAACTAATGGTAGTCTGTCCTTTTTTTCCATACCATCCTTACACACATCTGAACAATAAGTTAGCCAAGCTTGCACCACAGAAACATCCAGGAAATGAAACAATATTCTGTGGTACCATTTCTTGGATCTAATAGGTATACGATAGAGTGCCAGCAAGGAGTCCAGCAAATCTACCCCTCCCATGAACATGTTATATTCTTTCACAGCTGCAGGGCAAGAAATGTGTATTTCCTTCTTGGCTTTTCTGTCCCATCTTCTGACTACACATTCTGGTTCAACTGCTGCATAGGTGCTTAGCAGTGTGACTGCTTTATTGTCATACCATTTGATAGCTTTCAATGTGGCTCCGTTTGTTGCTGCAGTACAAACAACAGATGACCCTCTTCCTTTCGTTTTCAGTTCCTTATCGGAACACAGATTACACCCTTTCAGCCGGTTTGCGCGGACAGTGCCAAGACATGCAATGCCTTGTTTCCAGAGGCATGCCTGCAATGCTGGCGAATTAAACCAGTTGTCAAAATATACTTTTATGCCACACATTTTTAGGGATACGTTGAAGAAGTCTCAGCACGATATTAGCTGATGCTCCTAAATCAGGTTGGCCAGGACACACGTCAATTTTTCCAGTGTAAATTTCAAAATCATGAATCAAACCAGAAATGCTTGAACAAACGAAGACTTTATAGCCCCACTTTTTGGGTTTCTTTGGGTTGTACTGACGCAGAGATGATTGACCTTTGAATGGGATAACTTGCTCATCAATGCTCAGCCTTTCTGCTGGTTTGATTGAATTGAATTTCACTTTCAGAGCGTCAACTAAAGGTCTTAATTTGAACAATTTGTCGCCTTCATTGTCTTGCTGCTTGTTGTTGTCATTGCAGTGAATGTTACTTTTGATTTCTTTAAACCTCTTGTTCGTCATAGTATCAGCAACAAGTCCATAGCGCGTTGTAGAGTCCCAGTACAATTTACAACTGGGCATTCTAACAATACTCATCATAAACGCAATTCCAAAAAACTGTTCCAGTTCTGGCTGGCTCAATCTGAGAGGCTTCATGATGTTTTTCTGGATGCTGTACTTGTTTGATTCAGTGACCATATGTGCCATTGTATCATCATCAATGAATCTGCGGAAGTATTCTATTGGTTCTGAGGTAACTGATACGTGTGCCGAATCACCAGAGAAGGGCGGAGCTTCAGAAGATACATCTGAGGCTTCACGGTGTCTCCATAGCATCCGACGACGATCAAAGGTTACATCTGTGTCCTCCAGCTCTGATGCAGATGATTCTGAAAAAAAAAAAGAAAACAAAGATATTAATTATCTGGCAACATAAACAATCATTTATTGGTATACTGGTGTACATGTTATTATTCTGATAATAGTAATAATGATAAAAATTATTCTAATCCACATTATGGTATAAAGCGTTCCACAAGTAAGTCTCCGTCAGCCGATATTTAGTACCTGATGGACTAGGCTGAAACTGTACATAGGTTGTACACTGATGGACAAGGCTACAACTGCAGTCTGAAATAAAGTGGCCACATTAAAAAAAAAAACATCAATTAAATTCAACAAACCTGAATCGGTTGTGTCCGAGGAAGGGCCGGGTTGCCACGTGTTATCCAGGATGTCTTCAGCCTCACTGTCTGACAGCTCACTATCGCTAGAAGCCTCAGGTATTGGTCTATAGATTGTAGTCTTTTGGCTGTAAAACTTTTGAGGATCCATTGTGTTTAACTGTAAAAAAAAAATTTAAAAAAAATGACAACATATACATTTTGTAATTCAAAAGTTTTTTCATCACAAAATTGTTTAATCTCATCTGATGATACATTATGTTTTGTGATTACTGGCAATTTTAGTGGTTATCATGTGTAGTTTAGTTCTAAAAGTCAAGTCTAGATGAAGTAAATATGTTTTATTCATTTACAATATTATTAGTAATTTATACTGGTAATTCTACTATTTACATTGACCTTTTTAGGATACATAAAATTGCAAATAACAACTTTTTTTTAAATGATGAAGTTTAATCAATTATAATGAGAATAAAATACTAATGTTGTTGATTACAGAGAAATACAACATTAAATATCATTTATTAGGTAAAAAGCAACTGTTGCCAATTGGCAACATGAAGTGGTTTTTATTCCTTAATCGACTTTTGTTGTCAAATGGCAACATACCTAAAATGTAAAATAAGAGTAACTTATTTTATTTATTTATAACTATTAAAGCATTTGTTACAAAGATAAGTGGTTTAAGTTACTCAACATATTTTTTATACACCGTTTTCATAAGGAATTTTAAAAAATAATGTGAAGTAAACTCACCTCTCAATTCGATCTTGCAAACCAGCTACCATGCCTTGACAAAAGAGTGCGTGAAAAAAAAGTATTTCTCCGACAAATGAGTTACCCGGTAATTTAAAATTGGGAATGTTTCTAGAACACAATAAAACAAAAAAATTATTAATTTGAACGCCGGATAGTGAAATAGATGACTTTAAACGGTATGTTGCCAAATGGCAACAAGGCCCAATAGAGGGTTAACCACTGTGTCAGCATCCCATTCTAAAGAACAATCAATGACATTTTCAAGTCAATAAGCTCTAACCAATGATCGTTCACTGTATGTACTAATCTGGAAGTGAAGTTCCACCTGGTAGGTGCTACAGTTGGCAACTTCTTAGAAAGAAATTCTTGAAGAGCTATTGTTCTCTTAGACGATTTTGAGAAAAATGCAGAAAGACCATTGAGAGTTATAAAAAAAATATTGCAGTCTTTGATATTCATCAAACTTTGTTGCAAGACGAGGTTCAATGCATGGGCACAGCAATGAGTAAAGAGTGCTTTTGGGTAAACATCAATAACCTTTTTTTTGTAAGCCATCCAAATGATCTGCCATCACAGACGCTCCATCATAAGTTTGCCCAACTAACTAAGTATAGCAGCAAAGTTTGAAACGTGGACTTCCTTCTTTATTTCATCAATGAGGATTTTAGAGATATCCTGAATTAGATCATTTTGCACAGCCAGAGAGGTTCCGCGGAAAACTGTAGAGCTCTGTAGGTGATGTTCCAAAAGAGGGTCATGTTGCTGAAGTGCATCCAGAAACTCTAAATAGTTGCCTCTGTTGAAAGAGTCATTACATTCGCCATGTCCTCGGAAAGGAAGCTCCTGTTTACCAAGGAAGCATACCGCATCAATCAGACGTTTCAAGATATCTCGATTCTTTTTTACAAGTTCATTATGTTGGCTGATACTTTTATCAAGCTGATCATTAAACAAGACGTGCACTCTTTGTCGGCCAAACATTTTCAGCTGAAAAAAACATTAAACATGGCTTTTAGTCTTTTCGTGTCTCTGTGCAGCTGTACTTAAGTGGTTAAGATCATCAAAACCATTTCTACTCCATACGTTGCCTTCTGAAGAAAATAAAAAACAAGGCCAACAGAACAATTTATTCCTCTTTTCACAACCAGTTAACCAATCCACCGACTTGTAATGAGCTGTTGAAAAATGGCGTGTGTATACTTCTGTCTTAGTTTTATGTACTGTTTTTAAGAGTGGTAACTCAGGACATGATTTACCGTTACTCACAATTGATAGTTTTTCACTAAAACTTAGTGAACAAAACTTCTTTTTAGCGATGTCGTCCAACACTTGCATTTTGGGTATATGTCAATTATCTCCGAAATACTAATTAACTTACAACTTGACACTCACTGTCACTGTAATAATCTGCACTCCCGGCAACTAACAAAAATTAATCACAAAAAACACTGGACTTGGGCACAGCCGATTTTAACAACTCGAGAGCTGCAAGACGACCGCACGCATGTTTGTATTGTATTGACGTATCTGGCCATGACCCCGATCCACACAAACCAGTCTTCAAACGTGAAACCGAAAGGTACAGCACGCATTGTGACGGAATTACCCGAGAAACTTCGGGCGATTGCTACCAACCAATAAAAACTGCACTATAAAACGCGTCTGGGAAACTGAAACTAGATATACTCGTAGATTCCATGCGGGAAAATCCGTTATCCTGATGCGTGCGGTCCGAAAGCAGAACATTAGAAGAGAAATATTTTATAGAATAATAAATTAAATTTTTATTTTCCTTCGGGCATAGGTGTGCGCAGCACGCACAACACACAGAGAATACGCCACTGGCATTGATATCAGTAGGGCACGTAGCAAATTTCAATAACATCCGTCAAGGGGTTGCAAAGTTACAACGTTCAATGTGTGGGCAAGAACTTCCGAACGGACTATAGCAATTAATTCTTATTATTTTGACGCTTCTGTCTCATATATTATTTGGATATAAGTGGAGAAATTAAAAAAACGTAAGCATAACGAGTGACCTTTCAATCTCTGTAGAATAAACGACTCACCGATTTTGGTCATTGGAACTAACTGTTCCTCCGGTGAAAATACAAAAGTTGGATAACCAACATTTGAAAAATTCCACTGGGTGCGGCAATACTGGTCAGCAGGCTCGTCGCTGACCATGGAGTAGCAAGTGTCCTTGTAGCAGTCTCCGTTTCCGAGATTTCCAGAAATATAAAATCGCCTCGTCACGTAGCTGAAGAAGATGTTATATCATTTTGTTGTCAAGAACATTGGTCCAATAGATATCGCTTTCTAACACTACAACTGAAGATCTATAAAATACTACACTTCCATCGGCGAATTTCAATAGGAACAAAGTGAACATTATATGACTGGCTTTCTGAATTCTTTTGTTTTATTTTTGGCCAATATGGGTCGGGTTGTTCACGTGACGTCACACAATGACGCAATTTTAAACTTCCTCGCTTGTGACACTTTATATTTAAAAAAAAAACGAAGACCCCCACCCCCCTTTTTTTTAATGTGACGTGACAAATATCATAAACCATTTTTTTTCCTCCCGTTGTTTTGTCCCACTGAGAAGAATGTAAATGAGCTAACTAGTGCAGACAGAATAACAATCTTTTAAGTAAAATAATGTTTAATTTATCAGGCTTTTACAATGACTGTTTTGTTGCTCAAATGCTGCTAAATTTATTTAATATATCATTCATTTTGGTTTAATTTGAGGCTGATCGGGAACAACTTGGCGTAGGGCTGTGGAGGCTGGAATGCGGGGAGTGAACCGGGGTTGGGGCACTGTACGAAGGATGGCCACCGACCGAGCAAAGTGGAATTAATTTGTTGTTGTCCTATAAGACGCCACCAGGCGTGATGGCCACTGACTGCTTTGACGGTCGGAGGCTAAGGATCAAAGAAGATGATGCAGAAATAACAACACTAGAAAAAGCATTGTGCTCGAAGTTACACTCCAGTGGATCCCTGGGCATGTCAGAGTCCCAAGAAATGAAAAAGCCGATAAACTATCCAAAAGTGGAGCAGCACTGCCCCAGTTCCCATCAAGTACCACACTACAAACCTGCCAACAGATCCTGAGAAACAATTATAGGCAAGAATGGCTAAACCAGTGGGCTACTTCCCAGACATTCTTTAAACATCAAGCTAAACCAAACCCACAAGATCCAGTTAAACAACTGAAAAGAGGAGATCCGAGTTTAATTATCCAGATGAGAACAGGCGATGCCCCCGTCAATAAATATTCAAATAGAATAGACCCACTACGTGAACCAAACTATCGGCACTGCCACCATCATGAGGAATCAGTTGAACACCTGCTGTTACAGTGCCCAAGACTAACTGACCTGCGACACCAGCTACTCCCATCGCACCCAACCATCCACAATACCCTCTGCACATCATCACAACAACTGAGGAAGACTTGCACCTTTCTCAGAGAGGCAATGGGCTGCCAAGAGCTACCTGCTCACAGCTAAAAGGATTATATCATGATCATAACCCTTCAGGGATTGAACGAGATGTATTTCTTCACCAAGTTAAAAAAAAAATACCTGCCGTTGATACCACTGCAGAGCGCGCAGTCCAAATCATTTCATACATTCTTAAAGATGTGGTCTGGTTTAATGATATCGAGAGAGAGTTAATGATATCGAAACGCATGGAGACCTAATGCAGTAAACGAAGACAGAAGAAGACACTAACAATTTTAACACATATTTTCAACAATTCTGGCACTAAGAAACGTGTGAGAATGCAGTAGACCTGATATAGCGCGGGGGGGGTGGGTGGGGGGGGGGGGGGGGAGATTTCTGGCTACTACACACTTATACTCCAGAAGATGTTCACTTCAGTCTTAGTAACATACATACCTTCACATGTTGGTATAGAGAGAAATGAAAAGGAAGATAAAAAAGCCAAGAAAGGTAGGGTTGATAAAAATGTAATAAATGTAGGGATGAGTAAATCGAATTAAAAGCTTAATTAACGAATTGATAACAGATGAATGGAAAGCAGATGGTATAAAAATATGAAAGGAAGACATGCGTATAAGATGTTCAAGGTTCCAACAAGAAAATGTCTGATTTCTAGGGAACTGAAAATTTCCAGTAATAAGAAACTTCTCAGACTACAGCTATGTGACAGAACGGGCAGCCCCTCTCAATATCTGTTTCACTCCGGCAGTAATCGGTGCATTTGTGGTACTGATTTTATTGCGTGCTTTCAATTGTCGCACTTTCTTTCTTTCTATGCTATGTAGCAGATAGTTTATATTTTCAAGTATTATTTCGCTACTTTCAGTATATTGTGTCTCGTCTGCTATCTGACACTCCTTGTGGATAATAAACACCTAACATTTGCAAGGATAGGTAGAGATAATATTACGAGAGGCAGGTTGGTAAAATTCCCTTGTACCAAGCTTGGCCGTGGCAGATTAACATGTACATCGCCCAGTGCTTTCTGCCTAAACACCGATAAGACGGGTGCACGCATCAACAAAGCTTGGAATACGGACAGACACCGATAAGAGATCACTTTCTGATAAAGTAATGAATTGTTACTTTTGACACACATTGTCATATGAGGTTAACGACATATTTGCGAGTCTGTACACAAGGCCATCAATGTCTTATTGCCATATATGGTGATAAGTGACCTTTTGCTTTACGCACCTTATTTCACGTGGACTATTTTGAAAGTACCACACCCGACCCCGCCTGTTTTAAAATGGTTGAGCGTTTATTTAACTAGATAAACAAATCGTGGGAGACCGGGAACATAACCTGACACGTTTCAGCGTTATTCCACTGTGAAGATCGCTTGCCAAGATACCAGACCTTGCTAGAGTGAAGCCTAGAATTCAGAATTCCTTCTTAACATAACCGTCACCTTTTATTGGAGAATTTTGATTTTCATAGCCCAGGAAATCTCTTTCATATTAAATAAGGAAACCGGGACTGAGGAAAATGAAGGACAACACATGAAGTCAGAGATGACACCCCAGACGCGTGTAAGAGGCAGATTCAAGTCTTTTATTCATCTGAGCAAAAAGTCTGAGAGCCAGGATTGGCTTATTGGTGGTACCAGCAGAAAGTACTATCTCTGGAACCAAGTGAAGGTAGATGTGGACTGCCGTTGTGAAAGACGCCATCATAAGAGGGTCTTTTAGACAGATGCAGGACCAGCTTGACCGTTACTCCTTGACGTTCAAGGAATGTGCTTGTGCTGCGCCTTTAATCTTAACCAGTGTACACAGAACCCATATGCAGGAGCAGAAACTACTATTTGCAGCTAAGTGAAAAATATATGCTGCCAACGTGAACTTCCTTCATAAGAATTCTATCATCTATCAATGATGAATCCTTTCTTTTAAACTATTCAAATTGTTTTAAAACTGTTAAAACCTAAAGTGATTATTAAATTTTGTTATTTGTAATATAACCAATTTAACTTCGAATTAATCATTTTAAACTTACTGCATGTTTGTCTCAGTCAATTTACTCCACACACTCTAAACAGAGCTATACCAGATTAATAGAATTCCCCTGAGTAAACCAGGGGTGCGGGCTTGACGAGCTAAAATTATTGTGCTTAATTCCTTCACAAAAGTTGTCGACAGATTATAGAATTAATGTGCTCAGCCAAAGCAGCAATTCCGTGACAGAAGTGTCATCATCCTTCTATCTACATCTATGTCAAGAGTAATCTTGTGCGAAGGTAGATACCTTTGAAGCCCATATTAGATACTCTTGAGTTTTGGCCACTGTTGGACCACTACTGCAAAGAAGAGGAGGCAATACCACCACAATTTGGGGCTCAACTTGGGATTGAACGCGATCGCACAAGCGTGTTAAGTCACAGTTGAGCGACTCGATTATACAGGGTGTCCCTAAAGTCTGGACACATGGGCAAAAATACATATTTTCAAGAAATGAAATTTATTAACAACATTTTATTCAATTGGAATATTAAATAACGTCTTCAATATGATTTCCATCATTTGCGATGCAAAGGTTGATGCGCTTTGCAAAATTCACGTGAACTCGATGTAATAAATCCACATTGCCGTCAATTTTAGCACATTCACTCTGTATGCGTTCAATCAAGTGTGTTACATCTGTGATTTTCATTGAGTACACCTTCTCCTTTAGCATACCCCAGAAAAAGAAGTCAAGGGGGCTAAGGTCAGGTGAATGAGGAGACCACTCCACATGACCACATCTTCCAATCCAGTTAGGGAAATTGTCATTCAGCCAATCTCTTACCACCGTGGCGAAATGGGCAGGGGCGCCATCCTGTTGGAACCATTCAGGAAGTCCTTCACCTAAACTTTCAAGTTGGGACATTAATTGATCTCTCAGCATGGCGAGATAAGTCTCACCAGTTACATGTTCATCGAAGAAGCATGGTCCCAACACATGAGCTTTCCACAAACCATACCACAATTTTTTGCGCTCCTTGCTGTTTTGCATAATCCATTGCGACCAGTATCGAACATTCTGTCTGTTAACCTCACCTTTCACATAAAGCAAAGCTTCATCGCTGAACAGCACAGAGTCTTTGGTGAAACGAATGTTTTCATCCAATTTATTGGAAAACCATTCACACATCTCAAGTCGTCTATCAGGGTCATCCTCTGTTAAGTGATGCAAGATTTGTAACTTATACGGATGAAATTTGTGCTCTTTTAAGATACGACTGATGGTTGTTTTGGGAACACCCAGCACCATGGATGTCCGGCGAAGTGATTTTCTGGGGCTAGTATAAATTTTAGCCATGACAAATTCTTTCGTTTCGGCTGATACATTTGGTCGTCCAGAACGGGGTTTGTCCATGATAGTGCCCGTTTCTTTGAACTTTTTAACCACCTTCGCCACAGTGGAAAAGCCAAGTGGAATCCTCCTTGGATGATGTGCATTAAATTCATCTGCTATCTTTCGATATGATCAACCTTCATGCCCACTGAGAAGTACCAGTTCAATTCTTTCTTCTTTCGACAAAACCATATTTAATCTGTGGAGGAAAAAAAATTTACAGACTTAATATGTGTCCAGACTTTAGGGACATCACTTAACAGAGGAATTTTACAAAGCGCATCTACCTTTGCATCGCAAATGATGGAAATCGTATTGAAGACATTATTTAATATTCCAATTGAATAAAATGTTGTTAATAAATTTCATTTCTTGAAAATATGTATTTTTGCCCACGTGTCCAGACTTTAGGGACACCCTGTAGAACTCGTCTAGTAATTCCCCTAGATGACTGACATAAATTTCAGATTTACTGAAAGAATAGTGTCAAGAGTGTGTTTAATTGTAAGACTGAGCATACATTGCATTCATATATAACAGTAAAAGTAACTGTGTAAAGAATAATTGAAAAACTTTTTGTAACTAAAGTTAAAGGAATAAGAAGTTCACTTAGTGTGGCTAATCAGTGTTGTAAACGTGTAATTTTCTAGTTAAATTGCTGTTCTAAGTTTGTGTAGCTTTGTAAACAGACTTCGCTCAGAATGGCAGTCCAAAAACCTCCATGTCTTTTACCTTAATCTAGGCCGCGAACTAAGGTTTTCAGCTAAAAAACGTTCTGCTTACTTCGGTGCGAGAACAGAAAGAACAAGATAAAGAGGAAAAAGACCGGATGGAGGCAGAGAAAGCCGCACTCCGTGAGGAAAAAGTGGCCAAAAGGGAAGATAGAAGGATGACCAGGGAGCACGAAAAGGCCCAAGCTGAAGAAAAGGAAAAGCAACTAGCTTACGAAGAGACGAAAGCCGAAAAGGAAGCAGCAGACAAGGAAAAGCAAAGGGCTTTCGAAGCCGTGGAAAGAGTAAAGGAAAGGGCATTTGCTAAGAAGAAGGAACAGAATGAAAGTGCGGAAAAGCAACAGGAGAGCATTCGCTAAGGAAAAGGCCGACAGAGCCCACGCCATTACATTGAAGGAATTGGAAGGAAGAAGAATAGATTCTAGTTCTAACATTAACAATGGCGGGTCTGGCAGTTCTCAAAGTAGCGATCAGGGGAACATTTCTCAGGTGGTGGCGCCTAGTGTGGTTTCCTTCCAATTAGATGTCTAGTCTGAGGCTTCAGAGGAAATAGACATCTATCCCTCTAGGTTTGAATCCTTAGCATCTACATATGGCTTGGAAAGAAGCTATCCCAGAGTCTGAGGGGATCTGATTATGATGTATTTCTCAAGATGCCCATGGAAGAACAGAACAACTGTAGCATGTTGAAGAAGGCTAAGAAGCAAAATGAGTTTTAGACAATTTGCTACACAACTAGAGACATTTGGAGAAGTGGGGGTTGTCACGAAATGGATTTAGGACTAGAGACTGTCTACATACAGTGACAAGACACTAGTGAGAAGAAAGACTGAAAAGATAGATTTAGAAGAAAATGATAGTGAAATGTGAACAGTTGACACCATTGGCTCCGAGTTTAAGAACCGAGGTTGATTCTTTCCTCGCCACTTCAGACGTCTTATGTGCTATAGTTGTCAACGACCTCTAGCTACCCTAAGGGGATAAGGTTATATCAAGCTTCACAAACACCAAGATACAGACAACATATAGCTACTGTACTTAAAGGAAATGACTGATGCCAGCTACAATTTATACAAGTTTATTATACACCTATAAACAAACTCATATACATGTCAAATACATAAAGTGCGAGGATGCACACCTGAAACAAAATCAAGCACAGTTAAAAATGCATCAACCCCAACCCTTCTCCCACAATTGCAACCTGTATGGAGAAAGAAGGTAAGGTTAACCGAAATGAACTACACTGCACTTGATGTCGCCTACACTCCAAACTAGCTGTTCTAAATTCTAACTCTAACTCTAAGTCCACTGATAGCTGGAATGAATACGAAGTGTCTACACAATCTCTGCACAGACTTCGGTTCTACACAGCCTATCCTGGAATCTCCTGAACCCAACTAACTGCACCTCTGCTATGATTCACCAAAACTAACAGTTCTGCCTATCTGTGCTGACTTCAGTAGAGAGAATGTTTACCCTCTCTCTCTCCACTAACTCTGGAATTGATGACTGAGGTTTAACAGAACCCCACTGGATTCTGGACTGGAACTGTAGCTGACTTCTACCACTCTGAAATTACCTGCCCGAGTACCTATAACTGGGCCGTCGGCTTTATTATGGCCGTGAAGAAGCGAACATAAAATTACCACAACGCGGGCAGCATGCCAAATCTGCGTGTGTAACCGAATGAGCGTCAGAGCTCAGGATTTATCCACAAAAAATCCTATTCGCTGGAAAAATGCCGCAAATTATTAACACAAAATAAAACTACTCTAGGAATTCCTAAAATTATATTAAATCAAAATTTAAATTATTCCCTTAACAGAAATAAATTTCATCTCCATCTTCTGAATACACATAATAACAATGCACAATCAATAACATATAACCCTGTTTACGCTAGCATCTACATGCCGTCAAAACTTATACATAATGGTTATCAATTAAATCTCAGTAGTTACAAACACGTGGTTACAATTTTATGACCGCGTGCTTATCTCCCCCTCGTCCCTCTGAACATCGTATCAATAAATATACCGTAACCAACGCGCTCACGTGCTTTACAAATTACGCCTCTTTCACTCCCGTCCACAGATAGATGTGTACTATAATATAAATAACATGCAGCAATACATTCTCAATAAAATCCCAAATACACACGCTCCCGTCATTCTGTAAATTCATAAACCAGAGATGCGGGTTTCTCTCCCGACCTACTTTGCAATAATACAAAGCGGTGATATCTCAACTTTTAAACCATGCCGCTATTCCTTCAACAAGGAATTAAATGGACCTATAAAGTTTCTCAGTCTAATGTCGATTCGACATTATTCTGGCAACTCCTGCGACATGGCTGGTACCAAACTGTATCGGCTACTGCCGTTCCTTTGGATCTACCGGCTGTGTGGAGAGGGGGAACATGCTGCATGGGCAACAGCTTGATCTCCATACAACTGTGCCCAAGCTCGCGCCCTGGAGAGGACACTCCAGCTTCACCCTATAGGTGTCGGCAAAACACGGGAAGTAGCAGTTACCGGTTATAAGCATTTTGCCCAATTGGCGTAGGGCATGGCGCCAGGGGCTACTTCCGACAGTGGGAGAGGTTCTAGGATCTCACTGGACAGCTACCGCCCGCTTCAAGCTGGGCAGCCCCCAGTCAATAAGGTGTTGTCCCGCCACTGTCTGCTTTCCCCATTGGGTGCATGGGGATTAGGGTCAAACCCGAACTGTGGACAGAAAATTTTGCACCAAGCAATTATCGAAAAAAAAATAGAAATAAGCAAACTCTCAGATTGGGATGCTGGAACGTCCGGACTATGTTGACTGGACTATCCGAAAACCTACAGGATGTAAACGATGTAAGGAAGACAGCCATAATTAATGATGAGCTTAAACGACTTCAGGTGGATATAGCTGCACTTCAGGAAACGCGCCTGGCGGGCTCTGGAATGGTGAGCGAGAAGGACTACACATTTTATTGGCAAGGGAAAGATCTTGATAAAGCTAGAGAACACGGAGTAGGTTTTGCGGTCAAAAAATCGCTAACTAACATGGTTGAACCAGGCGAGAATGGATCAGAACGCCTGTTAACGCTCCGCCTGCAAACTAGCACAGGTCCCATCACCCTTGTCAGTGTGTATGCTCCTACTCTGTACTCTGCCTCAGAAGCTAAAGATGAGTTCTACGAGAATCTAGCAGCAGTAATCAAAAGCATACCTAGGCAAGAACAGCTTGTTCTCCTTGGTGACTTTAACGCTAGAGTGGGTGCCGATAATGTTTCATGGCCTTCATGTCTGGGCAGGTTTGATATTGGCAAGATGAATGAAAATGGACAACGGCTCTTAGAGTTGTGCGTCCACCATGACCTCTGCGTGACCAACACCTACTTTCAGACAAAACCCCAGCATAAGGTGTCATGGAGACACCCACGATCCAAGCACTGGCACCAACTTGACCTGATTCTCGTCAGAAGGCCACTCCTCAGGTTTGTGCTCTCCACGCGCTCGTACCATAGTGCAGACTGTGACACAGATCACTCCTTGGAAATGTATGACGGTATAAAGAAAGCACTTAGCCCCCATAAAAGTAAGACGGCACCGCTAAAAACCATCAGCGGAGAGAAGCTAACCGATAAGGGTAAGCAGATGGAGAGGTGGGTCGAGCACTACTCTGAGCTTTACGCTAGAGACAATACCATTACGCCTGCAGCCCTTGATGCTGTCAATAGTCTGCCAACTATGGAGGAGCTGGATGCCGAACCAACATTAGAGGAACTCAGTAAGGCCATTGATAGCTTGGCCTCTGGCAAAGCACCAGGCAGTGATGGGATTCCTCCTGATTTAATCAAATGCTGTAAGAGCACGCTATTACATCCCCTGCATAGGATGCTGTGCCAGTGCTGGGAAGAGACAACTATTCCTCAAGACATGCGAGATGCCAAGATTGTAACACTGTATAAAAATAAAGGCGACAGAAGTGATTGCAATAACTACAGAGGCATCTCTCTTCTTAGTATTGTTGGTAAGGTTTTTGCCAAAGTCATCTTAATGTGACTACACAAGTTAGCTGAGCGCATATATCCAGAGGCACAGTGTGGATTCCGAGCTGGCAGATCAACAACAGACATGATCTTCTCTCTCCGCCAGCTTCAGGAAAAATCAAGAGAGCAGAAAAGACCATTATATATCGCCTTTATAGACCTCACAAAAGCGTTCGACCTGGTTAGTAGGGATGGACTCTTTAAAATCCTCCTGAAAATAGGCTGCCCTTCTAAAATGCTGGAAATGATAAAGTCATTCCATGACAACATGAAGGGAACAGTCCAATATGCTGGAAGCACGTCACAGCCCTTTGATATACGAAGTGGTGTTAAACAAGGCTGTGTTCTGGCTCCGACCCTCTTCGGAATCTTCTTTGCCGTACTCTTGAAACATGCATTCAGAGATGCAACTGAAGGAATATGCCTTCACACTAGGTCAGATGGCCGTCTGTTTAATCTTTCAAGGCTGAAGGCAAAAACAAAAATCAGAAGGGTCACTATAAGAGACTTGTTGTTCGCTGATGATGCTGCAGTTGTCACTCAAAGCCAACAGGAGCTTCAGAGCTTGATGAATCGCTTCACTAAAGCATGCAAGGACTTTGGCCTCACAATAAGTCTAAAGAAAACGAATGTGCTGAGTCAGGATGTAGGTGCTGCACCAGTTATCACTATCGATAACTATGAATTGGCAGTGGTGCACCACTTCACATACCTAGGGTCTACCATCAATGACAAACTCTCACTGGATACAGAAATCGACAGCCGCATTGGCAAAGCTGCAGCTACCTTTGCCCGCCTCACATCGCGTGTTTGGGGAAACTCTAAACTCACAATGAAGACCAAAGCTGCGGTATATAATGCCTGCCTCACCAGCACACTCCTATATGGCAGCGAGACCTGGACGACCTATGCTAAGCAAGAAAGAAGGCTCAATACCTTCCATTTGCGGTGTCTACGCCGCATCCTCGGCATCTCGTGGAAAGATAGTGACAAATGTCGAGGTGTTGTCACGTGCTGGCCTTCAAAGTATGTATACGCTGCTTAGACAGCGCAGACTTCGCTGGCTTGGCCATGTTCGCCGCATGGAAGATGGTCGCATCCCAAAAGATATCTTCTACGGACAATTAGCAGATGGCAAGAGAACAGTTGGGCGACCACAGCTGAGGTTCAAAGATGTGTGCAAGAGAGATATGAGGGCACTGGACATGGATCCAGCAACATGGGAGGATGAAGCTGCCGATCGCACTAAGTGGCGATGCTATTTGCGGCACCACCTCAGATTGGGCGAAGAGAGGCTCACACAAGAAGCAGAGGTGAGGAGAAAACGTCGAAAGGAGCACCAGGAAAATAAGCAGCTGAGGGCTGCCACCTCAGGGGCGCATTCCCATAGTCAGTTATGACTGAAGGGGCTATTATTATTATTATTATTATTATAAAGTTTCTCAAGTCTATCACTAAGATCGTATTTGATGGCTCTGGCTTTAAGAATTAACATTAAACTTAAACTGCCCAAAGAAACTTAAATGATCGGCCTAGGCCTAGAAAAATTAAATAAAGTCCTCACGCAAAAATTCATGCTTACCAAATCTCGAATGTCCTACTGAAGGCAATCGACTTGACTCTGGCAACCGGCTTATCAATTTTTCATTAAAAGATACAAAAGTGTACATATAATTAAAAGTACTAAATAGAATTAGTTTACCACTTTTTCAAATGTTCTGGTAGTCAGCTACTAGGGAGTGATATGTATTGTCATTGTGCTGTTGGGGTTGTCTCATCACACCTGTCTTCATATTGACTAATCCATACGGTCTCCCCAGAACCGTACCGTGTCCAGAAACTGTGGGAATTTTTATGGGGATATTAGTCACTACCAATAGTTGGTGAATGTCCAGCAGACCATAGGCTCACTCATCTTTTTGTAGCTCTGGTGCTGAAAACTTGCGGTCCCACCTCTCCGTGCTGGCGGACAATAATGGTGGTCTCTGTCACAAGAACTGCACAGATACACTCGAGTAAAGTCACCCACCGGATAGACTCTGCTTTGTTGTCGATAGAAAACTCACAGCTCAGATTAAGAATACATAACACAGAATTGCTAGCAAAACTCAGCTGAGCTGCTGGCTATAGTATGGCGTCCCTAAAATTATTTCCTGTCTTTAAAATTGGAACACACCACACTTTAAAATCTGTGTCTAACACTGACACAATATTGAAGAATCACCCCAAATGCGCTCTGAGCGCTAATGATATGCTTGTCTGTGGCCAATCACTGCCTAGTTGTACTTTAAATTTCAAATTTCTACACTAAAGTCATTTCAGTCATGCTTCAGTCAAGTATGGATGGTTATCTGTTAGTCTGTCCGTCTCTACTTGTGTTTCTAAAAAAAATGTGCTTGATTTTTGAAGCAACCTTTCTCTCCCCTTAAAATTTTGTCGTAAAAAGTTATATTTAGACACAGCTACCGCTCAAAAACCCTCTCCTCCATAATAAGTAACTTTGAACACTTGCGTCCCCAAGGTCGTGTTTTGGGTGCAAATAACGACACTTTTTATTCAAGGCAGTCTGTCGATGCTGTAAACTACACTGTCTTTTATCATTATCTTCAATATTATCTATCCGTTTGTAAAATTAAGAACATATTAGTTCACTGCTCAGAATAGGCCATCTGGCCAGCTAATTTTTATATTCCTAGCATTAATATTAAGAAAATTTACTTTTTAAATTTTTGTAATATTCCTAACATCTGCGTTTTAGCCGCTGAATTCAAATCAAGCGCTGGGGTTCGCAAAACGTCCAATTCCGTACCCCGGGTCAATTTTGGGGGATTCCCCTTGAATTTTTACGTTGCTTCCTGTTCCTCCATCACGTTACCCTCCCCCCCAATTTTAAGAGGGTGATGACCCCCCCCCCCCTACGCCCAATTGCGTCTCTTTAGCCTTGCGTTTTTGTTACGCATGGGAGCTTTCTCTTTCCAGTCATATTTTTTCCATGAAGTTTTGAGAAACGGATTAAGCTAGCCCTCTAGTGGCTATGAAACAATAATGGCCAAAATATATATATATAAATTCCCGAAAATAGTCCTAGCTGCATGCCTATCTTTTATAAAAAAGACAATCTGGTGCAATCCCTGATCAGCTCTATAATCCTTTCTTTCTAAGAAAATACGTCAAATTCCATACACCCCCATTCTAAACACATAAAGAAAACCATAAAGCAGAGAGATCAAACTCCCTCGTGATCTTCATCTGAAAAAACGTAAATAGTAGAAGGTTAATAACATGAAGAAGGGATTTTACTGTAAACCCTCCCCATTCTATTACTGATTCATGGTCAAAGAGAGGTTACCAGATTTATAGAGATCGGTAATAAGCGAATTGTCATACATAAAAGAGCAAACGGTATAATTAAGAGACGCCATCGATGATCACATGGTACAGATTCTAGGAGATTAAAAAGTCATTGTCAATAAGTAGGGGCGCCATGTAATTCAGTGAGACAGCAGCACAGAAGTGCTCGTACAACTTTATCGATGGTCTGCGGTTTGCAAGAGATACAAGTATTCAGAGAACGGAAGATGCTTGATGAAAAGGCAGTGTGTGATCAGCAAATTCAAGACAGCACTCTGGAGTACGCAGAGTGTAGTAGCAAAACATGTAACCACGTGGAGAAGTCATGGGTAGATAGGGCCACATGCTGTGGGGCAGTAAAATTAGGAAACGAGGAAATTATATAGTATAGAGGCACAGCAATAATCAGGTCAAATTAATGCTACCTGGAGATGTTCAGTAGTAACGACTATAACCTGAGATAGCTGTGTAGATCAAGAACAATCTAGAAAGGTTAATAATCAGAAAAGCTAGCAGGGACTAGAGACAATTATTATATATTTAATGAAAAGGATGTTATTAGCAGGATGAGGAATGCCCTGCAGAAGCGTATGCTGTTCTTGCCATGGCACCAAGATGGAAGAACTGAAGGCAGCACTGGAGAAAACCAAGATGGGCAAAGCAGCAGGACAAAATGATGGTATAACACCAGAAATGGTTAAGTACTTGAAAGCAGCAGGTGACCTATTACTCCTTAGGGTCCTACAGGCAGCCTAGTGCCACAAGACCATTTCAGAACACATTTTACAAGGGTGACATCCGACATTGTGGAAATCATTTCTTCTCAGTGTCCCTGGTAAAATTTACTCTAGAATACTGGAGCAGAGACTAGCTGAGCCACAAATGGATGAGATCCAATGTGGCTTCGGAGCAAACCTTATTGAGTGAAAAGGCCCTCAAGTATAAAGGTGAGATGCATCTTTGTATCTAGAGGTGTTCGAATAAGTCCCCTGGAGCAAACTTAGACTGCTTGGCAAAGAAAAAACATTCCAGTACCTCTGAACCATGCTATACAGCGCAACAAATCTTGCAGAAATTATGTGAGGATGGCAAAGTCAGAAGAGTTCAGGACCTTCACTGGTGTAAGACAAAGTGATATTCTGTCACCTTATCTTTTCATAATTCTCATGGATGATGTCATCAAAGGATGTAAGGGCAGGACAAGAAAGTATTCAATGGGGTACTGGAAGATGATACAGGTTTGTATTTCAAAGCTGGCATTTTCCGATAATGTTGCTCTGATTCCTAAATCAGAGGCACATCTCCAACCCAACCTGCAAGTCTGGAAGGGAAGAGCTGAAAAAGAGGGTGGTTGTCAGCAGTTCCAAAACAAAAACCATGGTGATATCATGATAGGGAAGAAGGCATCAGATTATGCTGAGAGAACAGGACTTGGAGCAGGCCAACCACTTTAGATACCTTGGAGCTGTCATAAACTGGAAGGGAGGCATCAAAGATGAGTTGGCTACTCTATCAGCAGCAGCCTGAAGTGCAGTAAGAACAACTCATGGACTCAAGGAAGCACTTTATATACTGCCAACACTAATGTTCAACATTTAAATGGACAAAATAAACACAAAAAATCTTAGCAGATAAGATGAATAAATGCAACAGAACTGAGTAACTATACACAATAAAGCTCTCAGGAGCAACAAGAGAATTCTCAAGTAACTTCAGAGCATGTAAAGAGGCTTTGAAAACTGAAAGTCCTAATGACAAGAGGAAAGCACAGAGAGGCAAGTACCTTTCTTCATAGACACACTGGCAAAATAATCTTCTTTGATCCATAACTGCCAACCGTCAAAGCAGTCAGTGGCCATCACACCTGGTGGCGTCTTGTAGGGCAGCAACAAATTGATTCCACTTTGCTTGGTTGGCGGCCATCCTTCGTACAGTGCCCCAACTCTGGTTCATTCTTTGCATCTCGGCCTCAACTTGTTCTCCGCCAAGTTGTTTTTGGTCGGCCTCTCCTTCGCTTTCCCTCGGGGGTCCACAGCATAGCTGTTCTTGTGATAGTATCAGGGTCCCTTCTGAGGACATGGCCAACCCAACTCCAGCGTCTGCCAGTTATGATGGTGTGCATGTCCTCCTGGTTACTCCGAATAAGTAGTTCTTGGTTACTGATGGTGTTTGGCCAAAAGATTCAGAGAACTTTCCTTAGGCAGATTGTGTGGAAGGAGGACAGTTTTGACTTTTCCTTCTGTTACTCTCCAGCATTCCGTACCATAGAGAAGCACAGAAAGTACACAGCTCTCATACAGTCTTAATTTGGTGTTTGTGCTGTACTGGGAAGACTTCCAAATGTTGTTGAGGCTAGCAAAGGCTGTTCTTACTTTATTCATTCTGTTGTTAATGTCCTTGCTTGTTCCGCTGTCGGGTATCATACGCATCCTAGGTAAGTAAATGTGTCTGTCTATTTTAACTGCTGGTTCCTTACTGTTATTGGCTCAGGATTGCCCACATTTAGTGTCATGACCTCTGTCTTCTTCAGATTGATGTTCAGGCCAACCTGCTGGCCATACTTATTCAGTCTATCGGTTTTTTCTTGGATGTGTTGATGTGAATGAGTGAGTAGTGCAGTGTCATCTGCATATTCCAGGTCTTCCAGTGTAGAAAACGTTGTCAATCTAATTCCTCTTGGACTGCCCTCTGTTGTCTGGCACATCACCCAATCTATGGCTATCAAAAATAATAATGTTGATAAGGGGCATCCCTGTCGTTTTCCTGTTTTCACTTCGAAAGTTATATTACTGTCTGAGGGGGGTGGTTGGGGTGGCGGGGGGAGACGTGGTCCGCGGCCGGACGATCCGTCGGGGCCTGGGGTCCCATCCGCTGCAGACCCAGGTGGAGCAGTCCCAGCTGGGGTGGTTTGGCCGTGTCTGCAGGGTGGGAGGGGATCGGCTACCACGACGGGCATGGGAGGCAGGGAGCCGGGGATCCAGACCTCCAGGACGACCCGGGGTCCGCTGGGAGGACAACGTTGGACGGTCTTTGGGGGACCGGGGACTGGAGTGGGGCCGGGCCGGGGGGGAGACGGCTGATAGAATGGTCTGGCGCTCTCTCTTCCAAACCTCTACACCTCACGGTAGAAGGGGAATGACTAAGTAAGTAAGTAAGTAAGTAAGTTATATTACTCAATTCAACACTGCAGGTAAAGTTAGAATAGAGGCTTTTTATGATGGAAACAATGCAGCTGGGAATTCCATAAGCCCTCAGTATTTTCCATAGGCTGTCCCTGTGTATGCTGTCAAAAGCCTTTTCAAAATTAACAAAGTAATCCATAATTAAATGACCTAACAGCATATTTGTTATACATTGATTTAGTTGCATACAGGAAAGAAGAAAACCAAATATTCCATGTCAAAATGGACCAAACCAGTCACAGTTTGATAGACAAAACTTAAACTGTAGAAGTGCGGGATCACGCTGCAAAGATAGTTGTCCAAGCCCATCAAACAAATGTGATATGATAAGTATGAAAACAAATCATCATTTGTTTAATGTCACCAGCAACAACAACAAAAAAACTACCCTTCATTCTAGCGTATGAAAGTGTCTGGTGTTCATGATGCAACCTATATAGTAAACAAAAACCAAATGAAGAGTGAGTACAACATGGACAGCTAATGTTTTAAAAGAAGTTTAGGTACGGCTGGTGTAGATCTCTACACAGGTATTTTTTGTTCTATGTGGCTCCAGTCAAAAAAAAAAGTTTTAAGATTTTAAAACCCAGCATCTATTTATCATGTGAGACATCTCAACAAATGAATGGAACTTCCCTGTTGATATGGAAACACCTCACTGCTCATCATTAAGGCTGTGATGTAACATATCATCACCACAAACTTAATGACAAGCAACAAGATTTCCTTAATAGATATTTCTATACTAATGAAAATTGTGTGGGAGTATGAACAGGTACCTTCCAAACTTGCCATTGCCATTAACTGTGACATAAAGAACTAAGTGATGCTGATGAAAAGAACATCGCTCATCAGTCAGGCTGTGATGGGATTAAGCAACAACACATCCCAACTGACAAGTGACACTTTTCCTGGTCTTTAAAGAAAGGGAAATAAATTTACAAAAGAGCAAAAGGAATGCATGGGACACAACCGAGAACACTTTGAAAAAAGGTTCTCTGGATGTATTGAACAGTTCTGATGAATAGACCAATCTGTCCTGGAGATCTAGATTTAAGGGCAGCATACTCATCTGAAGGTAAGCAGAGTCTCCAGCCACAGTTGGGCTGTGATATGAAATATTTTTTAACACGTCACAACCAACTGGTAAATGTAAGAAGAATGCATGACTCAATTATGCAAGTCATCCCGAAGAGGAGCAAACCACACCCCTCATCAGTCGGGCTGTGACGCAATTTTCTCCGACAAAACACGGCTGATGAGGAGCGGAATTTGCTAGTCACAATCAGAATTTACTGGCTCAGTTTTGAAGTGCAGTCTCCTCATGCAGATTTTGTGATATAATTCTGCTATATAAAAAAACTATACACTACAAGCACAGAATATCCTTGAAATGGGGTACATAAAACATAGAACCAACAGAATACAGCGGCAAGATGAATATCAGGATGTCCAAGACTTTAAATCCTTGACAAGCTATCAATTGACAAATCCATGTCTGACTGGTTTTAGAAATTAAAACAAATGTCACGGATCCAGTCACATGTGAGTACACTGAAGGCCTGGCCTAACCACATAGGAAAATACCTGAAAGACTGACAATGCTGAAAATACTTGAAGATATTTAGAACCTTATCGCCCATTAATCGGCTGTGATATGAACAGTTGATCAAGCACATCACAGTAGAATTAACAGGTGACATGATTCTCAATAGGCAATTTAACTGATACATTCAAAGCATCAATTGTAATGAGCACCAGAACACAACTGTACACAGGTCAGAATGAGACACAAGAGAAATGATAAGTTTTGATTTCCTTTAAATGTTTATAATCACCGATACATATTAGTCATAATTTTTTTCAAATATCCAAGTGCAAAAATCAGTTCTGATTCAATATGAACTAAGAATTACAAGTTCTGAACTCTTACGCCATTATGACTGAATGCTAGGAATGTTGCCTGGGCAGTCTCTAACCACAGTTGTACTGTGATATGAACTTAAATTCAACAAGTCACAGTAAACTGAGGATAGAGACAATATCATCCAACAAAGGTGTGTATGCAGTCAAAGTTCAAGCAAAGAGTCTCCATCCACAGTTGGGCTGTGATACGAAATATTTTTCAACATGTCACAACCAACTATGAAGATAAGGCAATATACCAATACGTTGTCATACAGACTAGCAGTATCATTTTCATCCAACAAAGGTATGTTTGCAACAAACAGAGCGTTCAAGCAGAGTCTTCATTCAGTTATAAAATAAGAAAACAGCTTTTAGGAAACAAGACAAACCCAATGTAATCACAATCAACTATAATAATAAAAGTCTGCCAAAACATGATAAAGTTCAGCTTAAATGGCAGAATACTCATCTGTAGTTAAGCACAGAGTCTCCATCCACAGTTGGGCTGTGATATGAGCTATTTTTCAACATCTCACAACCAACTATGAAGATAAGACTCTATGCCAGTATGTGGTAGTCATAGTTTAGCAAAGTTCCCAGTGTAGTGTCTCTTCATTTTGCAATTGTGTGAAAGCTTCCATTACCCATGATCAGCCAAACGTTTCTGAGGGCTAACTTGAAATGTGGTATTAAGAAAAGTCTATATAGATTTAAGGGCAGAATACTCATCTGAAGGTAAGCACAGAGTCTCCATCCACAGTTGGATCTCACAACCAACTATGAAGATAAGACTATATGCCAGTATGTGGTAGTCATAGTTTAGCAAAGTTCCCAGTGTAGTGTCTCTTCGTTTTGCAATTGTGTGAAAGCTTCCATTACTCATGATCAGCCAAACGTTTCTGAGGGCTAACTTGAAATGTGGTATTAAGAAAGTCTATATAGATTTAAGGGCAGAATACTCATCTGAAGGTAAGCACAGAGTCTCCATCCACAGTTGGGCTGTGATATGAGCTATTTTTCACATCTCACAACCAACTATGAAGAAAAGACAATACACCAATACGTGGTAGTAATATAGTTTAGCAAAGTTCCCAGTGTAGTGTCTTTCCACATTGCAATTGTGTGAAAGCTTGCATTACCCATGACCCAGCTATATGCAAGAAGCAGTGTCTCCCAAGCCGACTGATTTGAAGGGTATGGACCAGGCTGTGTGAGACACATACTACAGATAACCAAAGGAGGACTAACCTGAAATGTATTAAGAAAGTCTAGATTTAAGGGCAGCATACTTATCTGAAGGTAAGCACAGAGTCTCCATCCACAGTTGGGCTGTGATATGAAATATTTTTCAACATGCCACAACCAACTATGAAGATAAGACAATATGCAAATCAGTCATAGTTATGCAGCTACGAAAAAACTGCATTCTTGTATAAATTATAAAATAATTTGTATTTGTAAGTACTGTGCCTTCATCCATAGCTGCACTGTGATCAGCATCATTTCAAGTCCAGCTGAAATGGCAGAATACTAATCTCAATTCAAGAACAGTCTCCATTCACAGTTGGGCTGTGATATGAAATATTCTTCAATGAACCACAGCCAATATTTTCAATAGATCACAAGCAACTGTAGAGAAACAATATGTAAAAGAGGAAATACTTAATGCCCATGATGAATAATGGGACTGTGGAATGGAAGGAACTCAATGATCACAAAGTGACAAGATTTAAATAAATATTTAAAAAAGAAAAGAAATCAGAATGAACGTGGAAATTCACACAATATCACATGGCATATAATATACAGAAATTGAGAAAAGGTTGTGCAAAAAAAGATTTGCAAATCAGAACTTTTGATTACAATGAAAATATAAAATGCATATAAAATAGGGCATCAGAGTCTCCATCCACAGTTGGGCTGTGATATGAAATATTTTCAACATGTGTGACAAACAGAAATACCAGTGGAACATGAACAAAGAAAGGATGCTAGAGTTGTAGAGGACACACACTGAAGAAAACAAGAGATAACATTACAAGGTAGACCTTGTTCTGATTTATGCACAGTGGGAGACAGTAGAAGTCAAACATGTGATTCCATATCTTTTAGGTATGCATGTTTTACATAACCCAATTTCAATGCAAATCTTTAAAAGCAAATACTATGATACATATTTTGTCAAGTATAGCCATTTTCACTACCCATACAAGCAAATATATACTTGACGTTGAGAAGATGGAAAGGACTGGTCTTCACATCTGCTTTGTGCCAAGTGCAACATCTTATAAGTCCAATAAAAGATAACTCTCATGGGGACCCATCACCAAACCAGACCGAATCAACTATAAAAACCAGTCTGAATTAGCGATAATAAGTGAAAGTGTGGTATTAAGAATAGTCCAGCTTGAAAGGCAGAATACTGACAATCTGAAGTCCATGCACAATGTCTCCATCCACAGTTGGGCTGTGATATGAACTATTTTTCAGCATGTCACAACCAACTATGAAGGCAGGCAATATGCCAATATGCGACACATTCTAGGCCAGAAAGAGACATCAGAATCAACTATAAAAACAAGATAAAGTCTGTCCATCTGAAGTTTAAGCACAGAGTCTCCATCCACAGTTGGGCTGTGATATGAAATATATTTTAACATGTCACAACCAACTATGAAGGTAGGCAGTATGTAAATATGTAACAAAAATTCTAGGCAAGAAATGCCACTGGAACAAGAACACATGAAGAAACCAAGAGATAACATTACAAGGTTGTCCTTGGTCTGGTTTCCACACAGTGGGAGAAACAGTGGAAGACTCAAAAACATGTGATTCCACATCTTTTAGGTATGCATGTTTTACATGACCAATAACACAATTTCAAAGCAAATCTTTAAAAACAGATACTATTTTACAGCCACATTCACAATTACCTTCCAGGAAAAGAAGACCCTTATTAAGGCCATTAGGAAAGTCGACCAATAAAGAGGCAAGTATCACTATCTTGATTGAGCAAAGCAGGTGATCCTGTTCTGTATTAGAGCAGGACATAACAGACTGAACAGTCACTTATACAAACAGATTGGTCCCATCACCCCTGTGCACAGGCAGCACAGACAGCCGAACATATCATGCAAGACTGCTACATGCTTAGTCAATTGCAGACTGAACATTGGCCCACAGAGACGGACATCTACACAAAGCTGTTTGGGAGTCTTGACGAACTTTCAACCACATCAACATACATCCAGAGAACCGGACTTCTTGTGTAGACATTACTAAACAACAGCGAACGAGAAGAAGACGGCCACTTTCGCTAATATATATAAAAAAAAGGAACTATACATGTGAGCTTATTTGCAAAGAAGAATCTTTCTCATCTGCTGTTTTGTGTCAAGTGAAAACTCTTTATCACAGCCTAACAAAGGTAAGAAAACATCTCCCTGGGGGCCCATCACCAAACAAGACAAACCAAATATAATAACAATCACATGTAAAAACAAAACAGTGACAAAGTGTGGTATTCAGAAAAGTCCAGCTTAAAGGGCAGAATACTGACAATCTGAAGGCTAAGCACAGAGTCTCCATCCACAGTTGGGCTGTGATATGAACTATTTGTCAACATGTCACAACCAACTATGAAGGTAGGCAGCATGCCAATACGTGACAAACATTCTAGGCCAGAAATACCAATGGAACAAGACAACGGTAAGAAAACATCTCCCTGGGGGTTCATCACCAAACAAGACAAACCAGATTTAATAACACATCACCTGTAAAAACAAAACAGTGACAAAGTGTGGTATTCAGAAAAGTCCAGCTTAAAGGGCAGAATACTGACAATCTGAAGGCTAAGCACAGAGTCTCCATCCACAGTTGGGCTGTGATATGAACTATTTGTCAACATGTCACAACCAACTATGAAGGTAGGCAGCATGCCAATATGTGACAAACATTCTAGGCCAGAAATACCAATGGAACAAGACAACGGTAAGAAAACATCTCCCTGGGGGTTCATCACCAAACAAGACAAACCAGATTTAATAACACATCACCTGTAAAAACAAAACAGTGACAAAGTGTGGTATTCAGAAAAGTCCAGCTTAAAGGGCAGAATACTGACAATCTGAAGGTTAAGCACAGAGTCTCCATCCACAGTTGGGCTGTGATATGAACTATTTGTCAACATGTCACAACCAACTATGAAGGTAGGCAGCATGCCAATGTGTGACAAACATTCTAGGCCAGAAATATCAATGGAACAAGACAACGGAAAGAAAACATCTCCCTGGGGGTCCATCACCAAACAAGACAAACCAGATTTAATAACACATCACCTGTAAAAACAAAACAGTGACAAAGTGTGGTATTCAGAAAAGTCCAGCTTAAAAGGCAGAATACTGACAATCTGAAGGCTAAGCACAGAGTCTCCATCCACAGTTGGGCTGTGATATGAACTATTTGTCAACATGTCACAACCAACTATGAAGGTAGGCAGCATGCCAATATGTGACAAACATTCTAGGACAGAAATACCAATGGAACAAGACAACGGTAAGAAAACATCTCCCTGGGGGTTCATCACCAAACAAGACAAACCAGATTTAATAACACATCACCTGTAAAAACAAAACAGTGACAAAGTGTGGTATTCAGAAAAGTCCAGCTTAACTCTTAAAGGCCGGAACGACGCTGGTAGCGTACATCCGCAAAACCCCTAGAAGCCGAAACGACGTTGGGAACGTCACTTTTGTGTTCTGTGAAATTTGTTCCGTATTTTCGTTATGACTCATAACTGAATACTATATGTAGAATATCACTAAAAATCCTTCATATTCTAATTCTACATTAATTTATCTTTACTGTGATGTATAATATGTGTGTCTTTGTTGTGTAATAACTCAGAAACTTTAGAATTTAAAAAGGTACTGCTTTAAGGTACAAAAATAATTCTGGCAAAACTGATGAAAAAATTCCGGCCTGCAAGAGTTAAAGGGCAGAATACTGACAATCTGAAGGCTAAGCACAGAGTCTCCATCCACAGTTGGGCTGTGATATGAACTATTTGTCAACATGTCACAACCAACTATGAAGGTAGGCAGCATGCCAATATGTGACAAAAACATTCTATGCCAGAAATACCAATGGAACAAGACAAAGTAAAGATGCTACAGTTGAAGAAAGCACATAATAAGGAAACCAAGAGATATGATTAATTTATCAGGCTGTGGTCGGTCAAGTATTATGAATGACGTGCATCTGGTCATTCTTAATATGTAATGAGCAAGCATAAAGTCTCCATCCATAACTGGGCCGTGATATGAATTATTTCAAGAATGTCTAGTTTGTTTAAAAGATCAGGATACTCATCTGAAGTTCCATGCACAGAGTCCCCATCCACAGTTGGGCTGTGATATGAAACATTTTTTAACATGACACAACCAACTATGAAGATAAGACAATATGCAAATCTGTGATAGTTATGCTGATATGAAAAACTGCATTCTTGTATAAATTGTAAAATAATTTGTAAGTATTGTGTCTCCATCCACAGCTGCGCTGTGATCTGAATCATTTCAAGAAGGCCCAGCTGAAATGGCAGAATATGCATCTCAATTCAAGCACAGAGTCTCCATCCACAGTTGGGCTGTGATATGAAACATTTTTCAACATGTCACAACCAACTATGAAGATAAGACAATATGCCAGTCATACAACCAAAATTTCATGCTTGTATCAATCACTAAAAATTTGATTGGTATGTCTGCAAGCAACAGAGTAAGGAATGCAACACTGACAGACATGAATGCAACACTGACAGAGACACAATGATTAAAATAGTCATGATTAAAAGAAACCATTCCATACCAAGGTGTTTCTGTAGTTTAGTGGTTAGAATATTTTGTCTTCTAAATTTAAATTCAGTAATCTGTCTTCATTTTTTTGTACGTGCATTTTTTTTCTCAATTATTGAGGGCCTGTGTGTGAATGGACTTGATTGGTGGAAAGAAATGGAAAGGAAGAAACTATTGAAGGAATGGTATTCTCAGGCCATGAGACAAATCACATGCTCTCATTTGACAGGTTACTTGCTACATGTTTACCATCCTCAGTTGGACTGTGATATGAACTGGTACTTCAATAGATTCAGTTAGACACAAAAACAACAACCAAAAAGCTACAGACTTTTATAAACGGGTGCTTGCGTAGAATAGAAGGACTGAAATGGTATGACAAAGTCACAAATGTGGAATTGATGACAAGAACCAGTGGAACAAGAGTTGAGAAGACGCTGGCGATGGATAGGACACACATTGAGGAAACCTGTTGATAGCATTACAAGGCAGTCCTTGTTCTGGAATCCACAGGGAAAGAGGCAGAGGTAGACCAAAAAAAAAGAGGTGAAAATGATGAGGAAAACATGGAAAGAACTTGAGCGGATGGTACAGGACAGAAGACTTAGCATGTGTTTGTTGAAGGCCTATGCTCCTTGGGGAGCTAAAGGGTATTGATGATGATGACTTCAATAGATAAGACTACTTAGAGAAACAACAGCAAACAAGATGTGCTCTTCATATCTACAGCTGCTAATGAGATCCACGAATAACACCATAAATGCCTACAGTGAATTCACTTATGTTTATAATAACAATTCTATGAAGCATTAGGAAGTGCATGTCAAAAAAAAAAAAAAAAAAAAAACAACCAAATATGTGACAAAGAACATATGACACTTCACATTTAAGCCAACTATGAAGGCAGGCAGTATGCCAGTATATGAGACATTCTAGGCCAGAAAGAGACATCAGAATCAACTACAAAAAACACAAGAAAGTCTGCCAAAGTGTGGTATTCAGAATGGTCCAGCTTAAAAGGCAGAATACTGACAATCTGAAGGCTAAGCACAGAGTCTCCATCCACAGTTGGGCTGTGATATGAACTATTTTTCAACATGTCACAACCAACTATGAAGGTAGGCAGTGTACCAATATGTGACATACTAAACCAGTGGAAAAACAGAAAAGAAATAATGCTACGATTGGACAGGTAAAGGAACCCGTTACACGCCCATTGACGCATATTGGGAATATGGTGTTAGGCCCATATTATCTTGACCGTCGGCACACGAGGGGTGATGTGGTCGGCATCACGCCGGCCGCCTTAACCTTCCCAGAGTAGCTCTGGTACCCATTTGGGGCTGGGTCGACCCAGGAGCCGTTTGTGGCCTAAAAATTTTCCGCCTCATCTGGGGATCGAACCATAGACCACTGCGCTAGGAAGCCAGTGCACTAACCACTATGCTACCGCAGCTCCTATACGATTGGACAGGACGCAGAGGTAATGCTTGTTCAAGTATCCGCGCAGTTGGAGAAATAGTGGAAAACTTGCAGGGATGTATGCCTGAGCGTAATCTGGATATTATTTAATTGTGATCAGTCTTTTTTATGTGCATTTTCAAACTCATCTGGTTGTTCATTTAATGTGTAGCATAAAGTCTCCATCCATACGTATCAACTATAAAAACAGAACAGCTTGATTTAACTATAAACAACAGTTTGTCAACGTGTTACTCAGAACTTCTTCAGGTGCCTGGTCTGGAACAGACATTGGCGATCATGACCCTCCTTCTTCTGATACTCTAATGAGGTTGTTGTTTAAGCTTTCCACATACATCTTTCTCTGCCTTCCTTTTCCTCTCCTACCTGATATTTTCCCACATAAGACTAATTCCTCTTCTGTTAATATGTCCCATAAATTTCATTTTGTCTTTTCCTGATGGTTTTGATGCACGATCTATTTACACCCGCAGCTGTCAATACCTTGTCATTTGTTTTCTTCCCTGTCCACGATATTCTCAGTATCCTTCTCAAAAACCTCATTTCCGCTGCCTCCAGTCTTTTCACCACTTGGTTACTCATTTGTCCAACATTCGCATCCATATAAAAGAACAGTCCAGCTTAAGGGGCAGACTACTGACAATCTGAAGGCCAAGCATAGAGTCTCCATCCACAGTTGGGCTGTGATATGAACCATTTTTCAACATGTCACAACCAACTATGAAGGCAGGCAGTATGCAAATATGTGACAAACATTCTAGGCCAGAAATACCACTGGAACAAGAACAAAAAAATAAATGATGCTAGAATTGGAAAGGACACAAAGAAACCAACTGATAACATTACAAGGTAGTCCAAAGTCTGGTTTACACACAGTGGGAGAAATAGTGGAAGACTCAAAAACATGGGATTCCACATCTTTTAGGTATGCATGTTTTACCTGACCGACCACACTTATAGAACAACTTCAAAGCAAATATTTAAAAACAGCCACTTTCATACTGAAAAAAAAATTTAACTCCTTCACAGATGAGATTATTTGCAAAGGACAAGTCTTCACATCTGCTGCCTTGTATCAAGTGAAAAATCTAATCATAGCCTAAAAAAGGTAAGAAAACAAACCTTGGGGTCCATCACCAAACAAGACAAACCAGACTTAACTAACAATTACCCATAAAACCAAAACTGACAAAGTGTGGTATTCAGAAAAGTCCAGCTTAAAGGGTAGAATACTGAAGGCAGGCAGTATGCCAATGTGACATATTCAAGGCCAGGAGCAAAGAAAAGTTGGAAAGGACAAATATAGAGGAAACCAAGGGGATAGAACTACAAGGCAGTCATTTATCAGAATCAACTATAAAAACAAGGTAGTTTGCCAAAGTGTAGTCCAGCTTAAAAGGCAGAATAATGACAATCTGAAGTCCAAGCACAAAGTCTCCATCCACAGTTGAGCTGTGATATGAGCTATATTTCAACATGTCACAACCAACTATGAAGGTAGGCAGTGTACCAATATGACACATCTTTTAGGGATGTAAGCCTGAGTGTAATCAGGCTAACTGTGATCAGCCTTTTCTCCATGTATTTTCAGACTTATCTGGTTGCCATTTTAATATGTGTAGTATAAAGTCTCCATTTATAACTGGGCTGTGATATGCTATTTAATGAGTGTCCAGCTGAAAGTGCAAAATACAGATCTGAAGTTCAAGCATAATGTCTCCATCCACAGTTGGGCTGTGATATGAATAATTTTTCAGCATGTCACAACCAACTATGAAGGCAGGCAGTCTGCCAATATTTGGCAAACATTCCAAGCCAGAAATCCCAGTGGAACAAGAGCAAAGAAAAGACATCAAAGTTGGAAAAGTAAGATTGAGGATATCAAGGGGACAGAACTACTAGGCAGTCATAAAATAATCCCCAGAGTGTGAAATATTTAGGTCCCTAAACACATCATTCAAATCCAGTAGAGATGTATCATCCAGTGCAATATGTGCGCAGCAGATAAAGGGTGGTTGAGGCATTTGCACATTAGGAAATCAAGCACTGACATCAAACTGAACTTTTGTTCTTTAGTCCCCGTTTAAGTGAGTCATTCGGCCAGTATATCTTTCTTAACTGGTCATACAGAGGACAGTCCTGTAGAACATGCTCAGCAGTTTGTTCGTTTAATCCACATGTGCACAGTGGTGAAGCAGACAATCGTAGCTTGTGCATGTGTTTATTCAGTTTGTTATGCCCTGTCCTGATTCGAAAAATAGTTATCTGTCCCTGCCGGTCGAGAGTGTGATAGTCGTCTTTGGGTTGGTTCTGTTCTCTTCTGATAGTCTGGATAGCTCTCTTTTTCTCAAAGTATGTGACTTCATTATCTTCTTGTTCACATTCTCCTCCCTTTTTTGCAAGTTTATCTGCCTTTTCATTTCCGGGTACACCACAGTGAGATGGTACCCACTGAAGTATGGTTCTCTTTTTGGCAGCTACCTTGTTTAGTTCATTTCTCAGATGCGGGAGTTTACCACCCTTGAGAGCTTGCAGGACAGACAGTGCATCTGTGAGAATGACTACATGGTGGCAGTCAGAGTTGGTGTTATAAATCATATTTGCAGCTTGCTCTAGAGCTTGAACCTCAGCTGTATAGTTGGAACAGAATTTACCAGTGGGAATGTGCCTAGTCTCATAGTGGTTGTCAGGATATGAGATAAAGATACCGGCACCTCCATTCCTAACAGCATTAGTTGCTGATCCATCTGTATAGGCATGTATCCATGATTGATCGGGATAGCTTTCTTGGATCATACTCAATGTAGCAGTTCGTTTTTGCAGATCATTATACTCACATCCACTTGTGAGACCACTGACTGATGTATTAATTTGGAGGGCACTGCTGGCCTGCTCCCATGGTACAGGGTATAGGGTGGGCTTCAGTGGTGTTGTCTTCATGGATAGGTCCTCTTGATGCTGTCTTATAAGTCTTTTCCCCCGATGCACAAAGCTGCTACGCTTTAGACGTCCCAATGCCAGATCATCTAGTCTTGCCTTCATTGGGTGCATTGGCATACTGTTGTACTTTTCCATCTGGATCATGGTTTTTGTGTCTCTTCTATGGGACAATGTCTGTAATCCAGCAACCTTCTGCATCTCTGTTATTGGTGTAGTTTTCATGGCTCCTGTAATGAGCCTGAGAGCTTGATTTTGCACCCTGTCCAAAGACTGCAGATGTGAGTTAGCAGCTGATGACCATGCTGCTGAGCTAAACTCTAAGTGTGGTCTTATTACTCCATTATAAATCTTCTTTAGATTTCGTTCATTTGCTCCCCAGTTGGTACCTGCTAATTTTCTGAGTATGCCTAGTCGTCTTCGGGCCTTTCCTTCTGCGTTTTCAATATGCTTATTCCATGTAAGCCTTTGGTCAAATGTCACCCCAAGATAGGTGGGGTAGCTTTCTTCCTTGATCACGGTTGTCCCTAGGTGTATGTTAGCTGATTTGTCCTTGGGGGCGAGGGAGAACAGTGTTGTGGAGGTTTTGTCTGTGTTTATTGTGATAAGCCATTTCTCTGCCCATGACACTAGCATGTCTGCTGCCCGCTGCATTCTATAATTTGCTGTGGTGACATTTTCATCAGCGCACCAGAGTACTAGGTCATCTGCATATAAGGCAGCTTTAACTCCTGCAGGGAGATCTTTCACCAGGTCATTGATGTAAACAAGGAAGAGTGTTGGGGAAATTACTCCTCCTTGAGGTACCCCCTGATGGAGCAACACTTTTCTGCTCTGCAGACCGTCAAGAGTGACTCTAGTTCTCCTGTTATGCAAGTATGACTGGATCCATTTCATCATGTTGCCTTGGATTCCACTTCTCCTAAGTTTTGCAATGAGGCCATCTTTCCACACCTTGTCAAAGGCCTGCTTGAAGTCGACCCAGATCGTTAGGACCTTTTTCTTCTCCTGGAAGGCATCTTCTATTGCTTGAGACAAGTAAGTAACTTGGTCTTCTATACTGTAGCATTCTCTAAATCCAGCTTGTTCCGGCACCAGGATCTGCTCAGACTCTAAATACCATTTCAATCTGTGGTTGACTATTCGCTCCATAGTCTTCCCAACACAGCTTGTGAGACTGATTGGCCGGTAACTTGCAGCCTCGGTCTTACATTTCCCTTTCTTTAGTATGGGTATTGTGATGGCTTCTCTCCATACTTGGGGTACCGTTCCTTTCAACCAGCTGTGGTTGAATATCTCAAGCAGTTTTGTCTTTGCTGCTGAGCTCAGATTTACTAGCATTTCGTTGCTGATTTTGTCTGGGCCGGGTGACTTTTGAAACTTAAGCTTGGAAATAGCCTTCTGTAGTTCTCCTAGTGTGATGGGTTCCCTCATTGGGGCAGGAGTATCTGTCTGTCCCATGGTTGCCAGTATTTCTTTTCTTATCTCTCTCTGATGATCTATGTTAATGGGTAAGTTGCTTTCTGAACTGTATCTTCTAGCAAACAAGTCTGCAGCTTGTTTTCCTCTGAAAAGTTTGCCACCTTCATCCAATGTGATAGTCTGCCTAGGTGAGGAACGCTCTTCATTTAGAGACTTGACTAATCTCCAAAGTTTCCTGCCGTCTTTCTCAAGGTTCAGCGATGCCGTTTTAGTTCTCCAGCTTTTCCGTTTTTCTTCTAGCTTTGTTCTCTGAAACTCTGCTACAGCCTTTTTCCATTTGTTGTGAGTTTCAAGTGAAGGCTGAGACTCTGCGTCCTTTCTAGCCCTGTCCATGGCTTCCTGACGTTCTTGGAGTGTGCTGGACCAGTATGGTATGTAGTTACGCCGGCATCCTTTGGGAATGGTTTCTTTTGCAGCTTGTAGTATGCATCTGTTGAAGTCTTTTACCACTTCATTAATGTCTCTGTTCTGTACCTTGAGGGTAGACAGCAGCGTGTTCACCTGATGCCTGAATAAACCCCAGTTGGCTTTTTTGTAGTTCCATCTTGTAATGGCTGGGCCTGTACTGAGAGTTGCACTCTGGACAGTAAGAAAGATTGGGCGATGGTCGCTTCCCCCTAGTTGGTCTCCTACTTCTCTACTAATAGATCCAGCTATATCTGGTGTGGAGAAGGCAAGATCTGGTGTTGAAGTTGTGTGCCATCCTCTGGAGTAGAAGGTAGGAGTATCTGTGGCATTATTGACTAGGATTAGGGAGTGATCATCTTGCCAAGTTTCAACCTCTTCACCTCTGTGATCCAGATGGTTATAGCCCCAGCTCTGGGAGTGGCTATTAAAGTCTCCAACTGCTATAAAGTTGGTGGTGGCTGGTACCTGTATAGAGCTGAGACTCAGGGGTTTGTTGTTCGGACAGTAATAGTTCAGGAGTTCTATTTCCATCTTGTCTACCTTTATCTGCAACAGCTGATATTCTGCTCCATCCATGAAGGTTTTCCTTTCGTGTGCAGGAATGTTATTCCTTACAAGAGTAAGTACTCCTCCTTTTCGTCTATCTTTTCTGTCGGATCTGAAGCATTGATATCCCCTTATTTTAAAGGTTTGATCTGCTTTCAAGTGAGTCTCTTGGATACAGCAAAACACTGACTTGCTTCTCATACAAGATGTTTTCCAGCTCTGTCTTTTTGCTGTATCCAGCCTGCTTGCTGTTCACTCCCTCTGCATTCCAGTGCATCATGACAAGTGGCACTCTGGGTTTCTCTTTTTCTGTTTTGTTTTGGTCAGTAGTTCTCCGCCGTCTGCTGACTCCACAAGACGGTCTAGAGGGTCCTCCAGTAGTTGAGGGTGGGCTCTGTCGAGGCTCAGAGCCCGGCACTGCACCTGCCTGGTGGAGCTCCACAGGGCGAGCACCAGTACGAGATTTATTTGACGGTGTACTCTCCATAGAAAAAAAAAAGCGAGTTGCGTGATACTGTGGTTTCCGGTGCGCCTTCTGGCCCAGTATCTATGACTTTAGCACCTGTTCAACGGGAGAGTGGGCTCATCCCTAATCTGTTTATGTTCCCAGTAGTAGACTATTCGCAAGCAGCCTGGGGGTGTCACTGCTCTGCGCGGACCTTGTTTACCGAGGCGGCGTCCGAGCTCGTATGGTGAAAATATGGTTGCATTATCTTCAAAATAGCCCTGTCTTTCCTGCCATCCTGCAACTTTGAGTTAGGGAGTTCTGAGCTCCAGTCTCTTTCCCAGGCATTTTATCCTGGCCTGGCACGCATACAGAGGACCCCACTTCTGGTTCTAAGTTAGCAGTTGGGGACAGGTGGGGTAGCACACTGTGCATTCCCCGTCATCCAGGGGGCTCTCCAACTATGCAGAGCTTGCACAATGCTGTGCTCTGGTTCTGGGCTCACCCAAGGAATCCTCACGTCCTGCACAGAGCCACTTCCAGATACCCACCACCTGCCAACCCCCCATTGTAGAAATCTCCTGCATGCGGCCATCCAGTCAAGAGCCAGTATTAAGTCTGGTGCCCAAGTGATTCCCCCCAAGCTCAGTGTGCAATTCTGGGTTCTCATCATGCTGCAACACAGGGGGGATTGTGATGCTCAGCCATCTCTCTCAACTCTGCACCGATAAATGACATCGGGGACTTAACTGTGTCTCAGTACTGGGAGGCCCCGTTTCCGGGTACACCACACACAGCCAGTTGAGGCAACGGTCGCCGTGGGCGTGTCTTCAGTGGGGAAGTTGTGGAGTCTTCCTGTCCATGTTCTTGCACATCCTAACACTGCCCGCAAGACATCGGAGGTTTGGAGAGTGGCCTTCTCTGCTTTTTTGAGCCGGGGTGGGCTTCTGGGATGTCAAATTGGAATATACCTGTAAAAGGTGAGCAGCCTCAGTTCTTGGAGTGCACTGTGTCTCCATCTTGCAATACCATGAAAGCTTGCATGCCCCGCAGATAGCTATACCATCACAGCAGGGTCTCCCAAGCCAGACATGTTCGAAGTGTAAGGATAACACACCTGCTACACCTCAGTTTGACTGGGAACAGCGAAAGGCTAATCTGAAACACACACGAAAATAAGAATGCTGAGTGCAATTGATACACTGGGCTCATGGAAACTGCAATGTCATTCAGCCTTTGAAATAAAAAAAAAAGGGTATATAATGTAATGATAAGTCAAAATATCAGATGGATCTCATAATACTGATGAAATTTCTAACTGAATAGAGGGGACCTTTGAAGAAAAGGAGTTTTGAATTTGAAGTATTATCAGACAGCAAACCTTTTATGTTAACTCAATTTCAAAGCACACCTTTAAAAATGTTACAGGAGATAATGACAAACAGATTTTGGAAATCACAGTACATTATAAAATCCTGCAGAAATAGCACATAAAGTCTCCACTCACAGTTGGCTGTGATATGGAGATTGATAACACATCACAACCAGCTGAGATTACAGACAAAACGCCAAAGACTTGTATCTCCTCTCACAACAAATTCTCTATGCAAAAAATGATTTTAAGATTGCACACAACTGAATTGTCATTGGATGCATTTCTTGTGAACAAAGTTTCTGTGGACTCTGGTACGGCATGCTCGCTTCAAATTAATTCATACTGAGTGTGTAGTTTTTAATTTAATTTTTTTTTTGTTTCGCCATCTTGCAGGAAGCTTGCATCACAGCATTTACTGTAGATGCAACAAAGTGCAGTGAAACATGACACTAAATCAATTGGTAGATATTTTAATTTTCTTGCAGGTTTTTGCCTTCTTGTGACAATGCACAATCCTTTCAACATAGACTTAAGTCTAGCTGGTAATTAGAACACAATTAACCTACAAAAAAATAAGTGAACTCAACTGGAGTACAGCATTAGATCCTAAACCCTAAAAAAAGGCCTAATAGTATCTATTCGCTAACATGATGAAGCAATTAAAAGCACTGCCAGAACCTCACTGGTCAATATCCTAGCATCCTGAATTTGAAAAGCACTGAAACATTTGTTCAATGAGGGTTTATAGTGGCCAGTTGTTCATATTTGTGTTGCTCTCCTATGACAACTGGAGAAGAATCATGCACAGATATTGAATCACAACAGACCAGATAATACATGGCAAATCTTAAGCATGAAAAAAAAAATCTTGAAGTGATCGTAGATATGATAATACTTGGCGCCCATCAATAGGCTGTGATATGATATCACTCCACACATCACAGCATAATGAAGAGGGACAAGAATCTCACTAGACCACACTGACAAAAGATCTTAAATCCAATGGCTAAATGATAACACTTCACAAATAACTGGTAAAAAACCCCATGTGAATGGCCTAATATTCAGCAAACACTCAGGACAATCCACAAAGTATAATTCTGCTGGAACAAGACTGGCACCGAAACCACATGACTAAAGGACTGATATGGTATGGTGAAGTCTCAGGATGGGTGAATTACATTTATGGGTGTGCAGCACGGGCACATGTCTATGATACGATCTAATCTTCAAGTCACGCCCACCTGTGGAGAATGCCTTCTTACAAATCAGATTAAAAAACATTTCATTGATGACAAGAGATCTGACACAGCATGAGTGCAGAGGCAGCCACTCCTCAGTAACGAGAATTCTGAAGCCAAGAACTGGAACGGACGACTTATGGAACTTGAAACACAAGAAGTATAAATGGGAAAGAAGAGGAGCTGGTGGAAGAGGTGAGGAAAGCAAAATTAGAAATCGTGGCTATAAGAAAAAGGGACAAGGAGTCATGGATCTCGATGGCAACACGCTGCTCTACAGTGGTGTACCCACATCTGAAAGAGCTAAAGGGAGCGTGGGTATCCCTTCTCAGTGTCCCTGGTAAAATCTACTCTAGAATCCTAGAGCAGAGACTCGTAAGACCACAATGCAATATATAAACAAGTCAAAATGTTCAAGCACATAATGTGAATGATAATTCACTGAAATAAAGAGAGCTTAAAAAAATAACAACCAAGACAAGCTTAAGATGCACAGCTGAGTGCGGGATGTTTTGTTTGTAACAGAACTGGAGCCGCATGCCAAAGATGTTTAGCTGGCAGCAGATAAGATTAAGTAGACATTACAATAAACTACATTAATAAATTTGTTTTAAATTATCAGCATCAGCCCAAGCACAAATCTGGATTTACAGAGGTGTAGCACAAAGAGAAACTTTATTGGTCTAGATAGGCATTATATTGACAACAGGAACCAGACTCTGCTCCCAAGTTAGGGATGGCAAAGGCACCAAGGAAGCGAACTAGCAACCCCACCTCATAAAGCTGGATGTGGTACGGTGAAGTCTCTAATACTCCCCTCTGGTCTCTCACAGCGAAGATGCCATGTACGAATCACTGTACCGACATGCTCCAGTCTACCCAAGTGTACATAGGTACCTGCTTAAGGAAGGAAAAGACAGCCAGGAACGGAACTGGTGACCAGACAAAACGAAAGGCAGTCCTCGTTCTGGAATCCCCAAGGTAAGAGGATGAAAAGCTGATGAAGAAAAGAACTGGACACAAAAGACATGATGGCACGGGACAGGTGGACTTGGCATAAGCATTGAGGGTCAATATTCCCTGGGCGGCTAAAGGAATACATGTCAAACGTCTGAGATTAAAAAAAACCTGTACGCCATACCAATAACAACCTGTATAGATGATCCCTTTCCTGTACAGTTAAGTAAAGGGCAATGATGATTAATAATGACACTGAAAGGAATATTATGGACAACATTGCATACAATACATCTTTAGATAATTACAACATTATTTAGGTGTAAGATGTCCATGGGCCTAGCAACATGGGTCATGCAAAACAAGCCACCACAGCAAGAGCTGCCTGCAAGAGAGCCAACTGCTGTGGTCCTCACATACTTCTTAAGGAGCAAAAATGAGCAAGAAAATAAGATGACGTTCAAAGGCAATGTATTCTCACAGCTGTACCGACTGTGATATGATTTATGCAACAAACAGATCACAGCTAATACAACCACAAGACCCACACTGCGATTTATATGAATTCACCACGGTCCTATCAGCAGCAGCATCATGTCAAAAAGAAAATGAAGACATCAAACAAACTTGCTGATACAGGGCACCCACATAATCTTAAGTGCATAACATGTCTCAATGCAAATACGGTAATATAATTAATGAAATATCTCAGGCTCAAAATCTTCCAAGTACAGATCAGTTCTCAATTAAATTAATAATGAGAGACACCACAGCCGCAGAATCATAAGTACCGATCGTAGCTCAATGTCCACAATAAACTCATGATGAATGAGATACACCACAGCTTCAAAATCTTCAAGTACAAATCGTATTTCAATGCCCAGTTAAACTCTTCAAGTGTGAATAACATTGCTACAGACACTTCCAGTGCAGTCCATGTTTCATCGCCCAAATAAACGGCTGTGATATGAATAACAAAACACATCACTGCAATTTACTGGGAAATGTGAACATAGCAGTTACAAAATTTCAATGTGTTCCAAACCTTTGAAATAATGATTTAGTGCTAACTAATAATGGTGAAAAATGATCATTAACATGGATTTCAGATGATAAGAAATATGAGCCAATCCTGACATGGAAGTGAGTCATGGGCAATTAGTAAACAAAAGCACAGGAGGCCAAAGAGTTTTTAATGTTAATACCATAGACAGCTGAAGAGAGTAATGAAGATGTCCTGAAAGAAGCTGGTGCTTGAAGGAAACTTCTTACATTAGAAGGCAGATTTCCACTTACTTACTTAGTCGTTCCCCATCTACCGTGAGGTGTAGAGGTTTGGAAGAGATAGTGCCAGACTATCATCGGCTGTCTTCCTCCTGGCCTGGCTCCATTCTAGTCCTCGGTCCTTCAAAGATTGTCTAATGTTGTCCTCCTGGCCTGGCTCCATTCTAGTCCTCGGTCCTTCAAAGATTGTCTAATGTTGTCCTCCTGGCCTGGCTCCATTCTAGTCCTCGGTCCTTCAAAGATTGTCTAATGTTGTCCTCCTGGCCTGGCTCCATTCTAGTCCTCGGTCCTTCAAAGATTGTCTAATGTTGTCCTCCTGGCCTGGCTCCATTCTAGTCCTCGGTCCTTCAAAGATTGTCTAATGTTGTCCTCCTGGCCTGGCTCCATTCTAGTCCTCGGTCCTTCAAAGATTGTGTCTAATGTTGTCCTCCCAGCGGACTCTGGGTCGTCCTGGATTTTCACTTTCTTTGGGCATGTAATGAGAAGAAAGAAGCTGGAACATGTAGGGAAAGAAAGAGAAGAGGATTATTGGCACAGCATGGAAGGAAGTAACAACAGAATTAATAAACAGCAGTGGAGGCAGGAAGCTGTGGGGACATGATCACCTACACCACAGGGCATGGCATTTGTTGGAAGAAAAGAGGTTGCTGAAACACAAACACATGGAAGGAAATCATTGTTAGACAGATCACTGAGCACATATCCTTACCAAACCTGAACCTATAACACTTGCTGAACAGAATCAATATCATTGATGCTCAGTCTCCATCAGTATGTCAAAGAATGCTAACTGTTCCTGTAGCTCGCTGGTTGTATACACGACGGATGCATCCTCTCACACGTCCCATCTCTGCTAGCCTTATACTTGATGCCAAATTCCAACAGTCTTAACCTTGATGATTCATCTATTGCAGTGTCATTCACTAACAGGTGATCGTTAATTGTTCTCAATGTCTCTCCCTTATCTATATGTTATATATACCTATAACAATGTCACACTTCAGCTTTGCTGATCCACAAATAATAATTACTCGAAGCCTGAGAAACTGTATAGTGGTCACACAGCTATAACAACTTGAGCTCTTCTAGCCCACAAATAACAATACTCACCAGAATTGTTCTCAAAATCTCTTCCTTATCTATATGTTATATATACGTATTACACAATGTCACACTTCAGCTTTGCTGATCCACAAATAATAATAATTACTGGAAGCCAAATAACAATACTCACCAGAATTGTTCTCAGTATCTCTCTCTTATCTATAAGTTATATATACCTATAACACTATGTCACACTTCAGCTTTGCTGATCCACAAATAATAATTTCGGAAGCTTGAGAAACTGTATAGTGGTCACACAGCTACAACAACTTGAGCTCTTCTAGCCCACATATAACAATACTCACCAGAAGCCAGGGAAATTCTGCAGTTGTCAAATACTGAGAGGTTAGCATATATTTAACAACCTGAATACAACTCACTTGTCAATTTTAAAAATATATATATATAAATAACTCACTGTGAACACATCATACAATAAACAAGACTGAGTACTATTCAGAAAACCTGACTAGCAAGTAGATAGTATTACAAAGATGATGAAAAGTAAAAGAATAAGATATACAGGAGGACTTGACCTGTGTTTGTTGAAGGCCTATGCTCCTTTGGGAGTGAGGGTTATGATGATGATACAGGCGTTTACAAATTAATGCCAAACTTTCCTATCCAGTATCTTCATAAACTGCTTGGAGACAATTCAATGTTTGGCATAAAGATTATGACAAATTATTCTCTACAACCCACTCAAGGCTCTCCTAAATATCTATCATACTGGGCTAAACCAACCCTCAAACACAAGACTTTTTGTCTCCTCCACAGTGCCAATGATAATCAATCAATACCCTTTAGCTCCCCGAGGAGCATAGGCCTTCAAAACATATGCCAAGTCTTCTTGTCCTGTGCCATCCGCTCAAGTTCTTTCCATGTTTTCATCATCATTTTCACCTATGTATCCAGTTTTCTCCATTTGTTGTTTGGTCTACCACTGCCTCTCTTTCCCTGTGGATTTCAGAACAAGGACTGCCTTGTAATGCTCTATCAACAGGTTTCCTCAATGTGTGTCCGATACGTCGCCAGCGTCTTCTCAACTTTTGTTCCACTGGCACTTGTCGGGTTCTTGTCACCAATTCCACATTTGTGGCTTTGTCGTACCATTTCAGTAATCATATTCTACGCAAGCACCCGTTTATAAAAGTCTGTTGCTTGTTGGTTGTTGTTTTTGTTGCTCTCCATGTTGCAGAGCCATACAATAGGACTGACTTGACATTTGAGTTGAAGATTCTTATTTTCGTGTTGGACTTGATTTCTCTTGTTCTCCATATGTTTCCCAATGCAATGAAAGCTCCTCTTGCTTTTTGTATTATTATTTTGATATCATTGTCTGTCCCTCCAACTTTATCTATATTATTGCCAAGATATGTGTATAATTCTACATCCTTTAGTGGTGTTTCTTCAAGTTCAACCGTGTTATCATTTCTTGCATTTATTCTCATAATCTTTGTCTTTTCCCTGTGTATTTTCAGGCCCACTTGTTGTGACCTCAACGAGAATTTTCATTTTCTCTTGCATCTGATTATGGTTATGGGACAGAAGAGCCAAGTCATCTGCAAAATCCAGATCATCAAACTGTTTAGTCAGATTCCACTGGATTCCATTTTTGTTGTGTGATGTCGATGTTTTCATAACCAAATCTATTGCTAGTAAGAAAAGAAATGGAGACAAGAGGCATCCATGTCTCACCCCCGTTCTAATCCTAAACGGTTCTGTAAGTTGTCCATGAAGAACTCTGCATGTTATGTCTTCATAGGTCTTCCTTATTAAGTTAATGATCTTCATGAGAACTCCATAATGCCTCATTTCCAAAGTGATTCTCTGTCTACACTGTCAAATGCCTTTTCATAGTCCACGAATCCGATGTATAGTAGTGAATTCCATTCCAGGATTTGTTCAACTATTATTCTCAATGTGGCTATCTGGTCTGTACAGGATCTGTAGTGTCGAAAACCTGCTTGTTCATCTCTCAGTTGCTTGTCTATGGACTCCTTAAATCTCACAAGGATGATTCTGTTTAATACTTTTCCTGGCACTGATAGTAACATTATTCCTCTATAATTTCTGCACTCTTGTAAATTTCCCTTCTTAGGCCACTTGACCAGATAACCCTCCTTCCATTCTGCTGGTATTTCCTCTCTCTCCCAGACTTTGCCAAGTAGTTTGTATAGCCTAATATCTCTGTAGAGGTATCAATATCTGTTTTGATGGCCTCTGCTGGACCAGTTGCTTTTCCATCTTTCAGAAGCTTATGGCTTTCTTTATTTCTTCTCTACTTGGTCATTCACAGCTGATTTTGTAGCTCCTCTTCTGCTGGCTGGATGTCTGGGGGATTAGTTGGAGCTGGTCTATTGAGAACTTCCTCAAAATGTTCTGTCCATCTCTTCATTTGTTCTTGTATATTACTAAGCAATTTTCCCTTATCTTTTAATATGAATGGTCATCCACGGGTCCTATACCAGTTATGTGAGTGCCATGAGAATGACCTCAGCCAATAATTCACTTATTTGGGGGTGCTAAATTGGCTCAGCGTCCGTTCACGATGTAGTCACAGCAAGGCGATGGCGCCGCTTGGTTGGTCCTAGGTTCGATTTTCGGTAAGCTTATCACTTATATTTTCTTTTCTGTTGTCTGGTGCCATCCTTTATGTCCAACGAGTACCTGTTAATTATCTTTATTTATTTATTTACTGTCCACAGGACTCAGGTTTCCTTCATTATCTACTTTATTTGGTATGTGATCTTCACATTATCTCGCAGTTTATATTATGAAAAGTGTTTGAAAATACAGGACAACTGACAAGTGTTTCTTTTTCAATTAGTATCATGAAAGAGTAGAAGTAAAAACTATGTACAACACTTTCTTTGAGATCTAATTAGATTTTACTGTTACTTAAAAATGAGAAGCCTTAAAAAAGCACAGTAAAAATATATAGTAGTCTATTAGCAGAAATCATGCAAAGAAACAGGAAAGCAAGCACAGCAATGAATTTGTTGCATAAAGAAAGATCTGCAGGACAAGAACAAAAGCTAATAAAACTGTCTCAACCATAAGTGATCTCGTGTTGCAGTTACAACTTTGAAAATACGACAAATTATTGCTATCTTCCCATGTTGATTTATTCCTGTGCTTTCAAGTCTGCTTTCCAAGTTTTTAAATAATTTTTGTTGTATTTTTAAAGTTGTAAGAAAATGGAAAGCATGTGTTTGAAAGCACAAGAATAAATCAACATGGGAAGATAGCAATAAAACATGAAGGAATAAGGAATATAAATCAAATTAAGGAGACAGAAAAGAAAACTGGAAATCAAAGAACAATGTGAATTAATTCACTGACTTAAGGTCTCGTTTTTCTAAAATGATTTTCAAAGATGTAAAAATGATTCTACAATTACAGCATTCTTAACTCTTTTGTTAAACTACACTGCAGGTGATGTCAGTATATTAAGTGTTTCTAATGACTGTGATTCATTTCCACGTTTTTAATTAGATTGAAGGGTTTCCGGAATGGGGCTGGTGAAGGACCTAGTATTTGCTCGTTTTCCTTACACAGTGTGCCCAATTATTAATTTGTGACATCTAACAGAAACTGATGTTAAATACCCTTGCATTCGGTTTTACATTTTTTTTTCTGAAGGCTACTGTCCCCTTATGCTATTGGTCACCACTGGGAAGGGTGATTTTTGTTCCTGGCACACTGAGTTGCTTTGGCTAATGGCAGGATATGTCTAGTGAAGGATATGCAGTGGAACTGACAGAGGTGCCCATACCAATTTATTTCTTGCCACTCCATGTAACTCAGGGTTCCCCCAACCTCCTCAGGTAGGCCAACATGTATTCTCATGGGGCACAAGAAGCTTGCCAACAGGGTGTGGGGAACATCTTGTAAGAAAAACTATTATCCTTCTGACAGCAGTAGTGTTAGTTTAAAAAGTGAGAATAATGAGTCATGTTCTAAATCATGATGCAAAACAAGAAACGAACTGGAGCTGAACATGATGGATTATCTGTTCCAAGTAAAAATGTTGGCTGACCAGACAGAATGAAGGGCCTAACTGATTGATCTGACAAAACATTTAGGCCTAACAAGCTTACGATACTAAACACTTAGGAGTGAATAACGTTCTTTTTATGAAAAATTGTCTTATGTGCATATGCACTGTAAACTCTAGAATTTCTGTTCACAGTGAATAGAACTTAAGGAAAGGTTTACTTAAAAAATAAATGGGTGTGGTGACTGAAAAGCGGGAGCCACTGATGTAGCTGGTAGGCCCCTGTATGTTTCTATCATTTCCTAAATTCAAATAATCTGAATTTCGTATAGGCCCTCCTACTTTCTCATCATGTAACATTTGCAATTTTTCTCAGACATCTCAAGTGTTGTAATCTTCCTTTCCTGTGCTTTAAACTGAGACCATGTTTGATACTGATAGCAAAGATTTGGTATCAACTGTCTTTGCATAAGCAATGAAGTCAGCTAGAAATGCATTGTTAGGGCCTATCTAGTTTCTATTTTTATTAGTCCCCTACTTACAAGTTGATAAAACAAATTGCAAGTTGATAGGCCTAAATTTAAACAAATTAAACATGTTACTGAACTGTAGGAAGTGAGTGACTGATTACTTACCATCAACAATCCAGTAGGCCCTATTTATCCAGTTCCTAAAGGCCACATGTTCTAGGTCTTAGGAAAAGCTTATGAATGATAAATTGATTTTTTAACTTGTAGCCTCAGCTTAATCTGCCGAAGCTATAATAATTAGGCCCTAGCTAACACAGTAGCAACCCATTAAAAAAAATCTCGCAGTAGGATTCAAGAAATGCTGATAAAGAACACCATAAGATATTTGCTTAATTTAAAATTCAATGCTAATTTTTATTAAATATTTTGATTTCAATTATTTCCCATCTCTAAGGTCCGAAGTAGGCCTACTATAAATGAACAGGCTAGCCTATAATTAATTCTAATCCATTTTAGTAGGAATTTGTATTTAGTAGGCTACTGAATATGTAACGTCAACACACACACATCTTAAACAGCAGCGAGAAGCAAACATAACATTAAAAAAAACAACTAAAATTAGTAGGCCCCTAATAGGCCTAGAATTGAATATATACAACAACGCTCAGTTAGTTACTACCGCATGCACCGCTACAGATTCAATCGAAGACCGCATTACAAATCGAATCAATGACTTTTCGCGCGTTACTAAACATTGTCCGGCGATGACAAAGATCGTTGACTCATCATTCAGGGAAGAAAGAAAACAAGGCGCACCTCGCGGTCGGGCATGACTCGAAAAAGTTCTCGCTCCTTTTTTTAATGAAAAGTAAACACTCTTTGCAGATGTACTTGTAAAATGTTTTGCATGTTATTTAACCCATGCTATATGCAAAGATGTTACCTGCAAAATCTCGATGCGATCTGCATTCTCATTATTTGTCTTGATAAATTTCTTCGTCCTTTGATGGCATCGTTTTCCCGCAGTTTTCCTTTGTGTGTAACACTGCCAGAACCTTGCCAGCAAAATTTGAAGCCAAACACAAATTTTCACACTATCCTTTAGGCCTACATAAAAATGTATCTTCTTCATGTGAATGTTTTTACATGTAGCCTCACCAATAAAATTAATAAATAATCTAATATAGTAATGACGAACAATGTACACTCATATGTAAAGTTTACAACCAAGCAAACAACGGTCACCATGTGTTCACCACTTTTAGAATCCATCGTGGCACGTCAGGTTTATGTTTCGCGCGAGCCTTGCCCAATGAGATTACTCTTGTGAATCAGCCGATACAAATAGCCGAAGTTATTTCCCCTATTTGACAGGCTTCTTTGTTCGCTCTCTGGCAATCTGGTTAAAACTTTTTTTTTCCTTTGTTAAAATCGTTTTCCGCCGTTTTTGTCCATGTGTACAATAAAGGACCACTGCCTATATTCAAGAATATTTAGATATATTGGTACCAGGGGCAAAATAGTAGGCCTAACGTATTTTATTATTATCTTATTATTATTCTCATCCATTAGGCTATTTAAAATTGTGTGTCCGGCCGTCCCGCCAAAGTTATAGACTGGCTGCTATTTTTAAAGCTTAACACATCCAGGAAGCAAGATGCCCTGTACCAGTGGCGTCCTAAGGGGTGCGAGGGCGGGGGGCGGTCAGAGTGACAGTCAGGAGAGAGATGCCATCGGACACTATGACAGTACTGTGTCGTTTTAAAAACATACTTGCAAGCATAGTACATTTTTGTGTGTTGTATTCGTGGGTTGGGGGGGAGGGGTCCCCTAAGGTTGGATCCGCTCCGGGTGCCAAATACTTCAAGTGCTCCCCAGCCCTGAACATCAGTGAATCTTCACAGTTAGCAAACATCATTGTGACCTTGAAACACGGTGCTCATTACAGTAAATTATATGATAAATACTCCATTAAAAACACGTTTCTGGGCATGTAAATATAAAACTCCATATGCTAAGCACGTAGGCCTATATAGAAATCGAGGAACATTCCTTGGTACACTCCTATGAGGTAGTCATTTTGTTCTGGCCATTGACAAGTTTAGCTGTAGGCCTATATGCTCATCGTTTATTTTACAGCAGAACAAGTTTCGCTAGTTGTTTAAATATATCCCAACTATTTTAACCATCGGCACCAGCCATATTTATATGGACTCGCTACCGTGTAAATCTGCTACACCTCGATACCGCCACATCTGACCTAAGGGTTTGTGCGGATGCGCCAAAATGGTGAAGTGACCAGCGGCTAAGCAATGCGAATTGGACATTCCATTGTAGGCCAACGTGGTTTCATTATGTCTTATAATTGCGACGTCCAAGCGTCCCAGGCTAAAGGCGGTATTTAAATAAATGGAGAAAAATACTACAATAAGAGTTTCCTGTGTGTTAGCCCCTATGGCGTTTTACTACAAACCACCTGTTTTCTATACAACCTTATTCTTGCTAGTCCTTCTTAGAATATAATTCTCGGGTCTTCCAAGTTCCCATTTCGCGTAAAACAGGCGGGAGATTTGAAGCATTTTGGTTAAGAGGATACGTTTTGATTATTTCCTTTTTTAAAAAACAAATTTAATGATGATAAATATCCCGTTCACCCTGATGGGTTATAATTGAGATAGGCCTACATATTGTTTTCATAATTTCAATAGGGGCCTATTATGAATAACTGCCGATACGGGAAAGTGGTGTATCACATCTGTCAAATCAGTGTACCAATTTTGCGTGTATGTTTAAAACAACCAAACAAACAGAGATAAAACAAAAACATCAAAGAAAACTAATACTCAGGGGGAGGGGTCTAAAGGCCTGGTTTTATTATTTCCTTCATTACCGATGTTTCTCTGTTTCTGTCCATATTCTTTCAAAACTCTAATAACAAAAATTAAAAATAAATTACGCATGTCTTCTTAGCAGTTCGTTAGCCGTGAAACTGCACAGAAAAATCATCGTATATTCAATGTGAGACTTTCACAATATTAGTATCATTCTTGCATTATGATAACAAAAGTTAACTATCATGTGTTTTAATTAATCTTGAACAACACATTATAAAACTTTCTAAAAGGCATTATTGTTAAATTATATTCGTATACAGCGCGCAAATTCAGTCACTCTTAGTTGTGGTCAGATTACCAAAGCGAGAAAAAGAGAGTGAAAGCTAATTAAATTAAGATTTAAACATTTCTTAAACTATAGGTACTGAGAATAAAATGGCCCACGCATTAGTAGAAATGCAAATCAAGCCAGCGTCTGGTGGGTGTATTGTATGTTTAAATGAACTAAACCACAAGAAAAACAACATGAATCTAGTCATATCCTGGCTGAATTTATAAGCGAGAGATATTACTGAAAATCTTGATAACTCTTGTATGGAAAATTGAAGGGAAAAAGTTTTTAAGTAGGCCTAAAAAATATTTGTCGTTGAAGTTAGTAAGAGGTCTTAGCCTAAATGTCAAATAGGACCAATACTGACATATAGCCTAGACGTTAGTCCTGGACCATTCATTAGTTGACACGCCGGCCAATCCTTGAGACAGTCACTGATAGCATATGTGATCATACAGAAGAAGTGTTAATGATAGATCTGAAAGAAGCCAATGCACAAAAGAAGCTTAAATTAGAAATAGGCCTAAGCCTACGCAGTTCACCTTCTTCGGGCATGTTAATTGTTATGAGAAGAAAACTGAAATATCTAGTAACAACGGGAAAGCTTGAAAGAAAGAGACAAGAGGATTACATAGAGAGAAGATAGGCCAATTGCACATTTTTGATTTCGTTGCTAGAAAGGAAGGTCAATAATATAAAAGAGCACTAATCATAGGAGGTTGTGGCGAGACGATCACCTATGCTGGTGGCATGGTTCGTGAAGGCTTTAGTAATAGCAATACTAACAATAAGAATAATTGTTTAGTCCTGATTTTTCTATCGTTTGTGTTTGCCTCCTTTCTTTTACAAAAGCGTAGGCTAATGGGTGTTGCACCAGAATATTTAGAAAACACTATATGGACCTAACTAATACTTTTAATAAATCTACTGCCTAGGCTACTCCGAGCGTTCGATTGACAAGAGTGGTTAGAGCGCTAGTTTCGTGGCAAAGGCGCCGGGTTTGAATCACGGTACCGACACGCTCCAGTCTAGCTGTAAATGGGTACCTGACTAGGGAAGGAAAAGGCAGAGAAGAAGAGAACTGGTCACCCCACCTCTCGATGATGGACCTAGTATGATGAAGTCTCTAACACTTTACCCCCTACAGCAGTAGCTAACACTTCATACTCCCCCCCCCTTCCTGCGGCAGTATCTGCTATGGAGACTACCTTTATTGCCTATGCCAGGAGTAGGCTACCAAACTGGACTACTGAGCCGCCAAAAACTGGTTTATCAAAGCCTCTACACTGACTTTGAAAATAGTGTGGGAAATCTAAGCTTTCTGTTGCCAGCTTTTCGAATCTCAAATATAAAAGTTCAAAATTATGTTAAAGCAAATAGACAATAACATTTAAACTTGTGTTCTTACAAGAACAAATACAACACGAAAAACAAAATTAAAAGATAGCCTACTCACCTGAGATATCCAAAAGGCATTCAGTAAAACTTTTCGTATGTCAAGTGTGTGACCTTTTTAGCCATGTTGAAGGTAAGTAGGCCTACTGCCAGATGTATCTCCATGAAGGCGAGAGTTACGCATTTGTTGTGGTGTTTGAATTATCTCGTTCTGACAGCTTCAAATTTAACACAAGTTACTGTATTTACATTACTTTTTACAACTAATTTACACAAGGCTAGTTCCTTCGGTTTTGTCGTGGCATTAACACAATTCCTCACGGACGGCAGTGATGTGGATACGACTATGGACTGTAGTACTTTGACAACACGCTTATTTATTAGCCCCTGTCCACACGGTTTGGCGGGAAATTTTTTTCCACGTTTCGCTTCAGTGCTATCGATCGATCCGCCCCAATCTCGTCTTTGTTGGCCAACATTTATCCCGGAGTCCCCTCCCCCACTGGCCAGCAGATCATACCCGCACAAAATCTGCCGGAACAAAGAATCGTCATATGTTCTAATGTTAGCGAATGATTACGCAAGCAGACGGCAGAAAGAAAAGCGTCTTTCTTTATGTGTGGCGGCGACTTCTCCAGGTTGATTTTATTTTCCCACTGCCGAATCACATGCTTTGCTTATTGTTGGTGGGGTGCTGTGGGCAGGTGGTCGTATCTATCGTCCCTTCTTGATCATTATCAAATAAATGTTCCTACCCCTCCCTTCTTTATGGTCCTCTTCTTTCAAAGTCCCACTTGAGCACCAAGTTTGTATTTTTTTTTAACCAAATCCCACTCCGCGTTTAAGCTTTTGTAGACCAAGGAATGATGAATATTTACGTAAACTAAAAAAATGATCTAGTAATTATAGAATAATAAAATAACATAAGGAGCAGTTTTACTTAACTTGACAGAGTGGCACATTCGCCACTTGTTAAAGTTTTTCTCAATGTAACATGACGTATTAAAGTTACATAACTAAAAACTGTCTAAAATATCTAATTTTAAATAAAAATTTAAAAACATTAAGCAGGTACCATTCTTATTTAACCACTGAATAAGAAGAAGCATTACAAAAAAAAAAAAACCGAAGTACTTTAGTGACTAATTAACATACCAACTGACCATTCCGACACATGTTTCTGGGTTATATTCAAAAATACTAAATCAATCGGATAATTACGTGAACTTTGTTCCGAAACTAAAATCATGTTCACTGAGTGGTTTTCGATTAAGCCTCATATTCAGTAAACAACCTCGTAACAAATTTCTATTCTACCTTACCTCCAACCGGGAATACCTGCCAATATTCAAATCTCCCTTGCTTCCAAACCTTATGTACACTTTAAGTGAATAATAACGTGACAATTTTGTATTTATTCTTATCTCCGAAGCCCATAAAATTATTCAGTAAATCATCATCATGATAATTTTCCTTTGCGGTCTGCATGGTGCCACCACTGTTGCAATCACATGCTCCTGCAGTAATGGTTTCTTTGGCAATTACTTTGACATGATGAGGTTGCCAGCCTCATGACAACCTTATATTAGTCACTATACGAAATGTCCAACTAAGATGGTTTAGCCATGTCTGCAGAATGGGTAGAAGATCGGCTGCCACGATAAGCATTGGAAACTGGGAGCTAGGGATCCAGACCTCCAGGACGACCCAGAGTCCGCTGAGAGGACAACATTAGACAATCTTTGAAGTACCGAGGACTAGAATGGAACCAGACCAGGAGGAAGACAGCCGATAGGATAGTCTGGCGCTCTCTCTTCCAAACCTCTACACTTCACGGTAGAAGGGGAACGACTAAGTAAGTTATACCGGACTGTCTGAGGGTGCAGTACGCCTATTCTTTCTTTGTCTTCTCAGAGACTTCCCCCCGGAACTGTACTAGTAATTAACTCAGTGAAAATTCTGCCTAAAACTCACAAACTCTTTCAACGTGAAAATTCTGTTTTATCCATTATCTCAAAACCTCATTCAATAACAAACAACCGTAAACATGGTGTATTCTCCCTTATATCTCGGAACCTCACTCAGTAATTAATAACGGAACAATTTTGCATTCTCTTATCTCCTGGGTCTTTTCTTGAGTTACAGAAGGCAAAGGTAGCGAAGACGGAAACAAGTCACCGCACCATATAAAGCTGAGACCTAGTATAATGAAATCTCTAACACTTTACTCCCCCATGTCATTATGGGACTTCCTTTACCTTTTTACCCCCTCACTTAACCACTGGATAAAACGAAAAACATTTTTTTTTAAAAGCCTATTAATGGTGACAAATTAACATACCTATTGACCGTACAGACACATATCTCCTAGATGTATTCCAACAGTATAAATCATTCGGATAATTTTGTGAGCTTTGTTCATAAATTCAAGTCATTTTTACTTGGTGGTTTCAGAAAACGAGTCTTGCATTAAGTAAATAACATCGTTACAAATTTCGATTCCATCTTACTTCCAAAGCTCATTCAGTAATTTCCTATTCTCCCTTACCTTCAACTGGGAATACGTCACAATATTCAATTCTCCATTGCTTCCAAAACTCATGTACATTTTTAGTAAATAAAATGTTGTATTCTTTCTTATCGTCAAAGTATATACAATCATTCAGTAAATAACAAAATAATAAATACGCATTCTCCGTTGTATCCAAAACTCACAAACTCATTAAGAAAATAACAACTTAATCTTTCTTATCGTCAAAGTATATACAATCATTCAGTAAATAACAAAATAATAAATACATATTCTCCTTTATATCCAAAACTCACAAACTCATTCAGAAAATAACAACTTGAACAAGCTGTATTCTCCATTATCTCCATAACTCATTCAGTGAATAACATTTTTTTTAAAAATGATGTAGGCATTCTCCCTTATATTATGACCGAATTTATTAAAAAACAATTATCAATTTTGTATCCCCATATCATAGGGCACGTCTCATGGAAAGAGGAGAAAACAAATAAAGAGGTCCTAGAAACCATATGAATGAAAAGAGAATTAATGAAGATCAAAATTAGACAGCAAAAATATTTTGGCCATGGAAAAAAGACATAGAAGAGAGAGTTGAAGGCAAACGTGCAAGAAGAAGACGGTGCTATAAGTGGAAAGATAACATCAAGAGATGGACAGGAAAGAGTTTTATCAGAGTGCACCACCAAGACAAGAGATGGACAGGAAAGAGTTTTATCAGAGTGCACCATCAAGACAAGAGATGGACAGGAAAGAGTTTTATCAGAGTGCACCATCAAGACAAGAGATGGACAGGAAAGAGTTTTATCAGAGTGCACCATCAAGACAAGAGATGGACAGGAAAGAGTTTTATCAGAGTGCACCATCAAGACAAGAGATGGACAGGAAAGAGTTTTATCAGAGTGCACCATCAAGACAAGAGACAGGAAAGAGTTTTATCAGAGTGCACCATCAAGACAAGAGACAGGAAAGAGTTTTATCAGAGTGCACCATCAAGACAAGAGACAGGAAAGAGTCTATCAGAGTGCACCATCAAGACAAGAGACAGGAAAGAGTCTATCCGAGTGCACCATCAAGACAAGAGACAGGAAAGAGTCTATCAGAGTGCACCATCAAGACAAGAGACAGGAAAGAGTCTATCAGAGTGCACCATCAAGACAAGAGACAGGAAAGAGTCTATCCGAGTGCACCATCAAGACAAGAGACAGGAAAGAGTCTATCCGAGTGCACCATCAAGACAAGAGACAGGAAAGAGTCTATCCGAGTGCACCATCAAGACAAGAGACATGAAAGAGTCTATCCGAGTGCACCATCAAGACAAGAGACAGGAAAGAGTCTATCAGAGTGCACCATCAAGACAAGAGACAGAAGACGTTGGAGATCCACGGCAGCCGATCATCGATGTGAAGATGGCAACTGATGATCCCCGTATCTCCAGAATCTGCTCTTGAGTTAGGGGAGGCAAAGGCAGCGAGGAAGGGAGCGAAAACTGCACCTTATAAACCTGAGTCTAATGTCGTGAAGTTCTAGCACTTCTCTCCCCTTTGTCAGTACAGGACTACCTTTACTTCCCCCCTTCCCCACTCTTATCTCTAAACTCATAGACGTACACCTGTCTTCTTCTCTTTTTATGTCCCCTGTTTTGCTGCTTTCGTAGTATGGAGCCATCACCGCTGGTTACTTCTATACATATGTGTTCTTGCATTAGTGGCGTATGTAGTAGCATTTGTATATGCTGATTATGCTAGCCCAATGCCAAATTCAGGTAACCTTTAATAATATACTTTGTTGAGCGCCATCAAATTCTTTGCTTGCCAGTATCGGGCGCCGTGATCTACCATGATGTATTAGTACTTTCATGATGATCATCATCATTTTCTTTTGCGTTCCTTGCGGAGCGTGGCGCCACCACTGTAGCTGGCCCCAAGCAGGAAGCCTGTACCAACCATCTTGCACGTGATCTTGCAGCGGTGTTTTCTGTGATATTTCACTAATTTGTTTTAGATGATGAGGCTCTCATCCCAACGCTTACCTACTTACTTAGTCGTTCCTCTTCTACCCTGGGGTGCAGAGGTTTGCCAGAGAGAGCGCCATACTGTCATATCGGCTGTAATGTCCAACCCCCACGCATAACCTCAGATTAGTCGCCTTGCACGTGCCTAAACATGGAGAAGAGAGCTGGAGACATAAGTGAAAATTGTGAGCAAGACTTGGAAATAACTTAAGCTGAAGACACGTGACAGCAGTACGAGCACTTGTCACGTGTTTGTTGAAGGCCTATGCTCATTGGGGAGCTAAATGGTATTGACTTAACTGAAATGTCTAAGGTTCAGTAACCCTATTCTTTCATTGACTCTTCAAAGACCCCCGGAAACTACTTGAGGCTATTAATACTTTCTCTTCTTCCGTCCTTAGCCACCGACCGTCAAAGCAGTCAGTGGCCATTACGCCTAGTGGCGTCTTAGGGCAACAGCAGATAGGTTTTCTTTGCCATTGTTTCCCATCACGCCTATTGGCGTCTTTAGGGCAACGGCAAATCAATCCATTTGCTGTTGTTTCCGTAATCGAAGTGACTGGCAAACGGGTGATCAGCCCGTTGGTATTAATACTTTAGTATTTGCTTATTAGTGTCCAAGTTATATTCTATTGTCACTCATTTAAATGAAATATAAATATTTAAAATAATTCCAGAGTTATGTTCCAGCGTCGGTGAGCCACTAATCAAGAGGAAAGACGAATTAATGGAAAAGTATAGTTCGTTGTCAGATAAGAGAGGTAGTGCCTACATGATTAGACTATGAACTATAGAAATGTAAAGCAAAATAGTATAACTCTCTTCATCATCATCATCATCATCATCAGTTGCCATCTCCACAACGAAGGTTGGCTGTAATGGATCTCCAACGTCTTCTGTCTCTTGTCTTGGTGGTGCACTCTGATAGACTCTTTCCTGTTCATCTTTTGATGTTATCTTCCCACTTATAGCGCTGTCTTCCCCTTGCACGTTTGCCTTCAACTCTCCCTTCTGTTATGGTCTTCTGAAAGGTGTTATGCCTTTTTATGTGGCCAAAGTATTTTAGCTGCCGAGCTTTGACCTCCCTCATTAGTTCTCTTTTCATACCTAGATTTTCTAGGACCTCCTTATTTGTTTTCATCTCTTTCCATGAGATACGCCCCATTCTTCTATATATCCACATTTCAAGAGCCTCAATTCTTTCTTCCAAATGCTTATTCATCGTCCATGTTTCTGCACCATACAGAAATGCAGAATATATATAACACTTTATGATTCTCAGTTTTAATTTGTGAGATAACTGTTTGGATGTCAATATATGTTTCATGTTGTTGAATGAAGCTTTGGCCATTCCTATTCTCTTCTTGATTTCTGTTTCACATCTGCCATCTTCTATTATTATATGACCAAGATATACGTAGCTCTTGACTTGTTCCAGGATTTTCCCATTTACGCTTATCTTTAATGTGGGTTTATCGTCTGTTTTGCTAATTATCATAGTTTTTGTTTTCTCAATATTAATGTCGAGTCCATATTCATGACTTATACTGTTCACTTGCTTCACTAGTTCTTGTAACTCCTGTTCGCTTTCAGCTAACAACACGGTATCATCTGCATATCTAAGGTTGTTTATTGACCTTCCACTGATGTTCAGTCCTGGTATTTCCTGTATCTGTTTGAAAATTTTTTCGGTGTATAAATTAAATAGGCAGGGGGACAGCACACAACCTTGTCTGACACCTCTTTTTATGTCTATGTATGGTGAATAATTCCTTCCCGATCTTACTGTGGCAGTTTGCTCCCAATAAAGGTTACTGAGTATTCTTATATCCTTTCCATCAATACCTATGTCCTCGAGGCATTCAATTATTTTCTCATGATGGACTCTGTCAAAAGCCTTCTTATAGTCAATGAAGCACATATACATACTTTTTTGGACCTCTGTATATTTTTCTGCTAATATTCTTAGGCAAAATATTGCCTCTCTTGTTCCACTGTTCCGTCTAAAACCAAACTGTTCTTCTTGGATTTCGCTGTCTACTTTACATTTTATTCTTTCCTGTATGATTTTGAGCAGTATCTTAATTGCATGGCTCATCAGGCTGATTGTTCTGAAGTCTGAACATTCTGTTGCATTTGGTTTTTTGGGCAATGTTATGAAAACTGATGTCTTCATGTCGTGTGGTATATATCCTGTATTGTATATATCGTTGCATATTTCTGTGATTGTATCTATACCAAAGCTCTCCAGAGCTTCTATCATTTCAATTTTTATGTTATCTCTTACGTCACAGTAATGAATATATGAAAGAATATTTTAAATGGAAAGTCCACTGTTGACACAACCTGTCGTTGGAATATATGAAAGAATATTTTGAGTGGAAAGTCCGCTGTTGACACAACCTGTCGCCGGAATATATGAAAGAATATTTTGAGTGGAAAGTCCACTGTTGACACAACATGTCGCCGGAATATGTGAAAGAATATTTTGAGTGGAAAGTCCACTGTTGACACAACCTGTCGCCGAAATATATGAAAGAATATTTTGAGTGGAAAGTCCACAGTTGACACAACCTGTCGCCGGAATATATGAAAGAATATTTTAAGTGGAAAGTCCACTGTTGACACAACCTGTCGCCGGAATATATGAAAGAATATTTTAAGTGGAAAGTCCACTGTTGACACAACCTGTCGCCGGAATATATGAAAGAATATTTTGAGTGGAAAGTCCACTGTTGACACAACCTACCGCCGGAATATATGAAAGAATATTTTGAGTGGAAAGTCCACTGTTGGCACAACCTGTCGCCGGAATATATGAAAGAATATTTTGAGGTCTAGAATTTGTTCGTGATAAGTTAGTAAGTGGTATGATTAATATAATTTTTAATGCTCCATGATGTCTGTCGTGTGGTGAGTACTGGGGCAACTACAACAGTAGTTTTTGCCAGGAATAGTCTATGAGATATTAGATATAAGGTCTCTAGAAATTGGCTCGTTAAGAAAGAAAAAAAGACCTATTCGAGATAGGGACAAGAAGACAGGAATGCGAATGCTTTCCACTAGACAATGTTTTCTAATTAATTATGGAAAGAGTTCTGTTTCCCCACGACCTTAGCTTTTGCCCTTAGATCCCGTAAAGAAAAAGCCCCCAACCTCATCTGAGTAGAGAAAGGTTCATATAGGTGAATATGTAACACCGACAGCACGAGTGATACATTAACAAACTAGATAATGATCAAACGATCGTTGGGTTTATTAATGAAATATCCACACATATAGGGTTAGTAATGGTTAGAACGTGATGATGGTGAAAGACGATTCACACAAAACACACAGATGAGATAATAAAATTGCAGTTAATTAAGTAATAGTTAATTAAGAATGAACTGGTGTAAAGTGAAATGATGATGATGTGATATGATACGTGTTACCAAAATGGTGAGTACTCTACACAGTCCATGTGTCTCTAAATGCTTCTCCTAGATATGAGGATTCACATGTATGCATAAAATGTCTCAAGTTGTTATACGTTATGTCGAGTGGGGTATCTCTATGTCGAGGACGTTCTGATGAATATTGTTGTCGTACGGAGAACGCTGACGAGATATCTATGTATATTCCTTCACTGTTTGAGTATATCTCTGTAGTGTGGATCAACAGTTAATAGTTGTCATATGAACAAAAAGTCTGTTGTCTAATCTCCCGAGGGTACTGGTCAGACTGGATATCTTCACGAAATGTTAGTGATATGTAGACTCATAACCTTGCATATGTAGTCGTGATTCATAATATATATATATAGTCTGCTTCATAGAATGCGCTTAAGAGGGTGTTTCACTTGCTATAAATATGCGATTCCTCTTTTGAGCTCTTTTGCTTGACTTCAGATAATAATGATCTTTCGAGTGATTTGAATTTATGATGACTCTGTATTGAACTTGTGATAACGATGTATTGAACTTGTGAGCAAGCAGTATATGGTGACGAAAAATGCTGCGTCCACCTTCTGACTTGTGGGTGAGACAATTTAATTGAGGAATGAAAGATGCCCTATGGCGAATTCTGCTAGCCAAATGTCCGTTTTTGATAACTTATTTCTGGTTAGACGTCAGACACGTTGCGTATAGACTCAGACTTCTGATGAACTGAAGACACACAAAAGTCTTCGTAAGTTTTTCACATTTAACATCACTGGTTGACTTGCATTTAAACTACTGCTCATTATTCATCTCTCTCTCTCTCTCTGAGTTCAATTCTAATGATGTTAAATATCTTGTGCATGAGAGTGTGTGCGCATGGGAGACTGTGATGATGATGAAGGTGATGTATGAACTATTAATTACCTCCTATCATCCTATCATCTTCTATGAAAATCTTCTGATTTTATTAATCAGTTATGCCAAGAATTATTTGAAACTTTATCTTCCGCACATTTTAGCTGTGAGGTTAAAATAAACAAAAATAAGAAAATCTACTAACCTTCTTTTCCCTTCGCAAAATCCTTTAAGAACACAATTAATCACAGAACTGAATTATCATCCACTCTGAATAAACACGTGTATTAGGCTATGCGTTTTTGGGTTTAATCTCTTCCCCACAAGGTAAAAAACTGGACTGCCTCACTCTAGTAGATTATGCGGTATTATATATTTCTGGAAGTCACCTGGCCAAGCTGGGCGTCCAATGTGGTAAACCAACGCTTGTCTGAACCGCGGCTGACCAAAGATAACACCATTACAGCATGAGACGTTTTCCCCTGGCCAATCTGGGCGTCCAATGTGGTGTCACAGAAATTACAGCATGCCCAGATGTTTGATTAGGATGACCAGATGTGTTTTTACCAGATTTATCACGATGCAATGTGGGCTTCAAACAATAATGTCAGGCATGGGGACTCAATCAAAGGACTTTTATTTCCCCAGATGAAAGAACAAATGTGGTTCTCTAGATACCGGTCGCGAGTAATCACAACGATGAAATAGCAAATGTGGGTCGCAAATATGGGATGAAAGAGCAAATGTCGGAGAAAATACAATATGAAAAATGTAGGAAAAGATGGAGCAAAAAGGCCTTTGCGCTCGTTTATCACAATGTCCGATCTCTCTGGTGTCTTCTAACGCACACTGAAATGTTTGTCTAATGGCAGTTAGCTTCAAGTAATATCAAATAAGTATATTACACGTTTAATAATACCAAATAAACGGATAAACAAATAAGCAGTCATGTTTAATACTTTATTTTTAAAACAGATGGGAGGGTATATCATACGTACCGGTGTAGGAGGCACCAATGACGTACCCGGCAACACGCACTGTACAGTGTCCGCTAACGTCAGGTAGGAGGCACTGTACAGTGTTTCTTAGCGTACAGTGCTTCCTACCTGCTACACCGGTATATCTTGGCAACAATACAGACATAGTTGGAGGGACAGACAATGATATCGACATAAGAAAACAAAAGGCAAGAAAAGCTTTCACTGTAAAGGAAAATATCTTCTTCTTTGATCCTTGCAGCCGACTGTCAAAGCAGTCAGTGGCCATCACGCCTGGTGGCGTCTTGTAGGGCAGCAACAAACTGCCTCCACGTTGCTCGGTCGGCGGCCATCCTTCGTGCAGGAAATATATGGAAATAATAAATCAAGTCCAACACAAAAATTAGAATTTTCAATTCAAGTGTCAAGTCAATCCTATAATATGGCTCTGAAACATGGAGAACAGGAAAAATAACCAAGAGGTTGCTGACTTTTATAAATGGGTATTTGCGTAGAACAGTCAGAATGTCAAGAAGAAAATGACATAGACCACTACCTGATCCACTGTAAAAAGTACGAGCAACAGAGGATAGAATTAAAAACATACTTTAGAAATCACAATATAGACATGACAGATGATAAGGTTTTAAGTATAGATGCCCCAGGGGAAGCCCAATCAATACTAAAACGATATATACACAAAACAAAGGAAAACATATAAGGTTAATAACAGTGACAAAATTAGTAATAAGAATAACAATAATATTACCCCAGAAAAGAAATTACCCCAAAATAACAATTAATCAACAAAAACTAACAAACCATTAAAGAAAAACAAAATTATTGACTACTCATAGTGCAAGGAAAAACAAAGAAGTAACAAACAAACAAAAAAAGACTTAAAAAGAAGAAATACTAATATAAATTATAACCATCAACTGCAAGAGACAATACACCAATACCTCGCTCTTTCGACAGGTTAGGGATCAGAGCTGTGATGAAAGTCGAAAATCGACGAAAGTCGAAGCATAGCCTTTTTTTAGCTTACAAATGCATTAGGGCCGCCAAAAAACGAAAATAACTAATTATATAACACTTGCGAATGCGTGCAACACCTAGATAAACAGAAATAAACATAAGAGTAAAGAAAATACAGTAATAAATAAAAAATACGTAAATAGCATCTTACCTTAAAATCATTCTTGAGCAAGTAGACGATGAATATATACAGTATGTACAGTTTTGAATGTTGGTAATTTAGGGGGATTCTAGACTTAGAAAACCAGATGGAGAAAATTGAGGTGGCTCATCTTCAGAACTGGAGGATTTCAATCTAATTCTTTTAGGAGAAGGGCACTTTGAAGGAGATTTAACTGGGGCTGATGTTGATGGCTCGGAATCTGAAGGGTTAGAGGGAGGGGTGACTGAAGTTAGTTGTGGCGGTTGCGTCTTGAAAAAGGAGAGCAAAGACGTTTACCTCATTGATGTCTTCTTCCTTTCCCTAAGAAGTTCTCTTTTACAGGCTATTTGGTGTTCTAGCCCACTATTTACTTTTGAACTTCTGTCGAAATTTATTCTACGTTGAAGATCTGCTGCTTTGTGTAGCCAACTTCTTCTATAATTGTTTCAATCTTCTCTTGAAAAGCTCAAGCAGCTGCGGTATCTGCGCTAGCTGATTCTCCCCTTCACTGCTATATTATGCAAATTTGACCTTTTCTTAAATTTCTCAAACCAGCCCCTGCTAGCTCCAAATGTCTCTTCAGCTGATATTTTAACTTTGTCAGTACACTTAGGACCCATTATGAATATATTAAAGCAGAAAAATAAGGAGTACTGTATAAGGCCTAATCACACAAAAAAGTACAGTATGAAAACTGTACACGTGTCGTATAATCACGATATGAACACTGTCATTAGGCTGTTATCACTAAAATAACTATGAACTGTTTACAGTATAATCACAAAAATAATATAGTATGAATAGTTTTGTTATTTTAATCACAAAAATAAGTAGTATTAATATGTTTAATGACAAATATAAGAGATTCAATGCGGACATCTTAAAAAAAACAGTGCACACCGAACGATTTCTGTTCTTCTTCTTCTTCTTCTTCTTCCTCGTTCGCCCTGAAAAGGACGGTGGTTGCGTTGTGTCTGTTTCCAACGTAGCTGTGATATCTGCACCTTTCGGTCGACACATCCGACTTCTGCACGGCATTTTTTAGGACCGGGTTTGCCTTCCCATTGCGATCCGTACTCGCTCAGCCAGCCTGCACAGCTGCAGACTGTTTCCAGGACCACCACGTGGAGGTGGAGCACGGTCTTGACCAGCTCTGGTTCGCTGGTCCTGACGCAGGCAGTCAAGCTATGAGTCGCTGACTGCGGTCTCTATTGCTGCGTCAAAGACTGAACGATGAAAGAATCAAGATGACGCGCAGTTGTGACCAAATGCGACGAAAGAGCGAAGCGAGCGACGAAATTTGGAAACGTGGTTAGAATTGAAAACCGACGAAAGAGCGAAGCGACGAAAGTCGAAGCGACGAAAGTCGAGGTATTGGTATCTAAATACAGAACCAAAGATAAAGTTACATTAAATACCCTAATTATAACCAAATCTTGGGTTGAACAGGGTAGACCAAAATGGTGGAAGAACAAAGGCAATAATGGTCAGCTGTTAAGTGCACTCTCATCTTCCTCATCACCTTTTTAAACCAAAAAAAAAAAATAGAACAGTCAGTGGAACTGATGACAAGAGTCAGAAAAGTCCAAATGGAACAAGACAGCTTTGGCGGTGGATAGGACATACACTGAGGAGACCTGTTGATAGCATTAGAAGACAGTCGTTATTCTGGAATCCACATGGTAAGAGGTGTAGCAGGTAGAGAGATACAGAAAAACACACGGAGTAGACAACTGGAGATAGAAATGACAAGACGTGGAAGACTTGAGCGGGCGGGACATGATAGGAGGATTTGGTTTGTTTGGTTTTAAGGATTAGTCTGGCGCTCTCTCTTCCAAACCTCTACACCTCACGGTAGAAGGGGAACGACTAAGTAGTAGGTTTTAAGGAATATCTTCATTGCCCACTTCAAATAAATAACGAAGGGAAACACGAGGCCAGTAAACAGTAAATAAATAATACAAATAAATGTGTATGCTACAAGCTCTCGTAAGCAATAAAACAGTAGAAAACTAGACAACAGAACAACAACAGAAGCGACTGGTTTACCGGGGATTCGAACCCATGATCTTTGGAACGGCACCGCCGCCTCTGTTCGAGAGTGAATCGCGACTTTCATATGAGTGCATGCAATTTACCAAATAATGTGTTATTAATTTATTTAAACAATCCTTGTTTGCTTTTGTTTTCCTGATAAGTGTCACTTTGTAACTATCTTCGGGTTTAAAATTTGTTGTTGTTTTTGTTAATGTTTTTCTATTTATGCACTTTTGTCTATTGTAAAATATTTATGAAGTTATTTGTTTATATGTAATAAACATTCAGTTATTCCCCAATGCTTGCCTTTCTTTAATTAGTATTAGTGGTATTATTAAGTTTATTATTTTATTGTCATCATAATTACAATTGTTTTAATATCTACACTACTATTGCTTTTATTATTATCACGATTATTATTACTGCTATTACTACTGCTATACTTATTACTTTGTTTCTGGGGTGGATCTTTGTGTATCCAGCGACCAGTGTACATGGGGTAGGGCCCCAAAAGGATTTCAAGGCACTACCCCGCAGCAAATCTTTTTAATTATATTGGAAAGTTGGAAGGTATTATCCGCTTACAAGCGTGGCGAGGACTCATGACGACGATAATGAAGACTTTAATTCGAACGTTAATTTTAATTGATAGTGGGATTATCAGTCACAAGGAACATCGTCCTGCCCACAGCTGGGAGGCTAGTGTCTCTTTTACTGTCATCTAAATCTTAATGGATAGCATTGCGCTATAATCTTCATTTCACGCATGTGTCGTTTCACGCTTGAATTGCCCTAGAAAAATGTGGTTAAGCCAGCGTCAGACAATGGACAAGCTGGTATGAAGAGTATGAACATTTCAGACAAGGCCACGCAAACAAATTTTTCTTTTAATTACGAAGATGACTTCAAACAAATGTGATTTTCGTATTCCAGCGACGTGCTGTGTCAACAGTGGACTTTCCATTATGTTATAATGTCACACGTGGCGAACAAAGGCTGGTGGCGGACAAACATCTCAGGTAACTCGATATTTGCTTTTAAATTTTTATCTAACTTTAATTTTGAGTGATGTCGTGAATTATTCTAATCCCCATATATAAATTAAAACGTAAATGCAAAGCCTAACAAATAAATTTAATAAAAGGAAAGAAGAATGGTAAAGAACAGTGCTGTCACAATGCCTGTACTCGAAATCCCCCTTGTTTTCTACTTCGTCGGCAAATTGTAACGCTTTCACGTTGATAGTAAAAGCCTACTGTGTCGCTGCACGCTTTCTTCAATGAAACGTGTACTGTATTTCTTGGAAAAACCTTGAGATACGCAAGCTGATCAATGACCTAAATTTAATATTTCATTCATTCCATTTTATACACGGCGTAACTAAAAGACAGATGGACTAAAGGATAGAGAGAAGGGAGAGGCAGAAAGCAGGGACACCTGCAACACTAAACACGCGTCGCGCGATACACAATTGCTGCCATCACGCGTGTAAGGCCACATGCACTAACTTTATTTCAAATCGACAGTGATAAAATTCACTACCCATACCAGAGTTAGGTTTTAAAATCCTGAAAAACGCTTATTGGGAAAGATGACATTAGATGGGTTTACGTTTGAAAACATGACAGTACCCAGACACCACATGGGGATTGAAGTGAACAGGAGGTGGTAGAAAATGCACATTTTGAACGCAGCCACCTAGCTCCCTTAAATTCGTATATTTGGGTTCCTTAGGGTTTGCTGACAAAGAATATGTAAAACGTTACGCAAATAGTCTAGGAATTACCAAGTTATGGCCAAAATAAAATAGTGGGGGTGCCTGACAGCATGAAATCATTTCTGCTCATAAATTTTTTTTATAACGTGTTTGAAGAAACATTACGTTACGGAAATAGCCTACCATGTTAACTCCTATTTGATTGGAGCGCAACAAATGAAAGACTAAACACGATTGGTCGGACTATAAATACTATCTTGTGTTGTCAGGGGAAACGTGAGAAAGGGGTACTTTTTTGAAAAAGATGTGTAGACATGGTTTGATTGGGTAGAGCTGCGAATATACTCAATTCAGAGCGTCTGTTCATTGCCACATCTTGTAATAAACCTACTAAGAAGCAGTGCGTTGAGCACCAGTGTATATTTTTTATAAAATAAAGCCTGGGACATCGGCAGATCGGAGTTGTGCTATATTCATTGCCAGTCAACGAAACTGTTTATTATTATTTCCATAAATTGTGGTAAGCTTGAAATATTCAATATCTTTTAATGAAAATTGAATGTAAATTGATAATTTATGTCTGTATATATGTGTGGTTCAGTAGCGAACATGATGTAAAGCCTATAGTGCTCCAGCCTGAACAGAAGGTGTCGGAGGAAAGTAAAACTGCATGGAATGGCCAAACAGTACACTGACACCTAGATTATTAACTAGAAAGAAATAATGCTGGAATTGCAGAGGCGTAGTAACCATTAGGGAGGGAAATACTGGTATAAAGTATTTCAGATGAAGCTGACAGTTGGCCTAACGCTCTGAACTCAATGTTTGTGATGTATTGTGCTCAGTGTAGAAATGGAGTATAAATTAGTTCTGACGTAGAAGGTACAACCTTCTTGTTTCAGGGACCGTGGTCTTAAAGTTATTGAGCAGCACCTGGTCAGAGCTTTGCTGAAGCCAGAGGTGGACAGCATACTCCTTGGTCCATATAGCAACCAGTGGGGTGGCTCCAGAACTCATTAAGTAATCGAGCAGAGGAGTCTTTTACTGCAGTCATCACGCAAGATAAGAGAGTGTGGCCATGGAGCTCAACATTATGTACCCCCATCTTAAAATGACATTATAAACTAAAATTAAGAGGGGAATTTAATTGTTTTAATACCAGGAACTGAGAACATCTCCAATACTAGTTCCAATAGAAACAAACTATTGAAGTCATGATGACAAATACCAACAGAGCTTGAACAAAACAAAACCAGTATTACCTCATATTACCACTACACAACTGACACACATAGGATACCATTAATAATATATGTCACTACAAGAATCATATTAATAAATTCTGTACATATAACTTGTAATTAAAATTGATTGTGATTCCTGGTTCCCTTTGTATTTGAATCAGGACACATATACATTCATGACAGCACTGAATACATATTGTTATTTGAAAAGTTATCAGTGACTCCTTTAAGATATCCTCTTAGAGTGTTATATGTATGTGAGTGTCACAGTGTTGTCAAGTGTGGTGGAATAAATTAAATTGTTTATCTGTCTGTTGTTGTTATGACTTACACTTCATCATACACATACCCTAGACATATAACGTAGTCATCACACTATTCCAGAATAATTCTGACTGAGGTATACATATGTGGCAGTAAGTAAGGTTATCTATAATACACTACTCTTATTAGATATAGATACCTTCACAGCTGATCTCAGTCAGTACAATAAGTCCCCTATAAATATTTATAACATCCCACTTTACCACATATATTGGGGTCTCGCCCTCGGGATTTTGAATCTTTCCCTATTACAAATATTGGGGGTAACTCACTTCAGGGAATAATAAGAATTAAAAGGTATCCTTGGGTGAAAATAAATAAGGTTGAGCTCACAGTGCCTGTGTTGTCTTGAGTTAATTAGTCATAGATAAAATTGTTTAGACATTTATCTGTTAGACAATGGCCGACCTGGCAAAATTTCGATCTGCTGCTGTACAGACTGCGAAAGAGTTAGGAATGGACGGGCAAATTATGATTTCTTATGTCACTGCTGAATGTGACAAATATATTGAACGGGAAGAAAGAAGATTAGAAAAAGAGGCCGAAAGAAAATTAGAATCTGAAAGATTGGCCGAAGATAAGAGAATAGAAGCTGAAAAAGAGATTAAGAGGTTGCAGATTGAGGCTGAGGCTAAGAGGTTGCAGATTGAGGCTGAGGCTAAGAAATTGGAAGCAGAAGAAAGAAGATTGACTGCAGAAAGAGAAGAAAAGAAATTAGCTGCAGAAGAAAGAAGATTGACTGCAGAGAGGGAAGCAGAAAAGGAGGAGAAGAGATTACAAAGGGAACATGAGTTACGACTAAGGGAGTTTGAGTTTCAAGGCCATGCTCCTGAAAATGGTGCCAGTCCCTTTGCCTCTGATGCCACTGCTAGCCAAGGAGCCTCAACCTCAGCTATGAATTTTCATTTAGATCATTTTGTTGAGAAAGACGATGATATAGAGAGCTATCTAAATAGGTATGAACTATTAGCTACCACATATGGGTTAGAGAGAGAAAGGTGGAGCTTAAAGTTATCTCAGGGACTTCGTGGGGCAGCTTATGAAGTTTTTGCAAAAATGAGCAGAAGTGATCAGGAAAATTATGACATGCTAAAGCAGGCTCTTTTGTTAAGATATGAAAAGAATGCAGAATTTTATAGGAAAAAATTTAGGAATGCTAAACTACTGTCAGGTGAAACCTATCACCAGTTCTCTGCACGAATAGAGACATACTTGGAGAAATGGACTTCTCTGGGGAAAACCCAAGATCTTAAGGAAATGGTCCTTATAGAGCAATTAAGAGAGTCCATGGCTCCAGACCTGAGAAAGTTTCTCATGGAACAAGGTGCAGAGAGGCTGGGTGAGTTGCTAAATGTTGCTGAAAGGTATCAAGCAGCTCAAGCAGAGGTAACAGGTAATAAAAAGAAACAAGTGGATAACTTTAGGGCACCACAGAACTTTAATAAATTTGATCCTAGGGATCAAAACAAAGGTAAGCACCAGTTTGATAGGCCACGGTATGAAAATAAAAACAAAACCCCACAATTCGATGAAAGGAAATATGATGAAAGAAAATCTTTCAACCAAGGAAAAAGGTGGTGTAAAAATTGTAAGATGAACAATCATGACACTGACCATTGTAGAAGGAAACCTGTGTACATGGCAACCCTTCAGGTCAGGTCGACCTCAAGACAGGAGGAGGATATTATGTTGAATACCACTCCAGAAGAGATGAGGAAGGCACAGGCTGGGGACAAGACCCTCAAGCCTTGTTTCAGGAAATTGTCAACTTGTCATACAACTCCAGGCAAGGGAGATTTTTACATGAAAAACAAGTTGATGTATAGGAAGACTGGAGCTAGATCCAAAGGTCACGGACAGCTGGTTCTTCCAAAGAGATATAGGACAGAATTAATAAGGAGCCTACATGTGAAACCAGATGGGGACCATGAGAAAATAGGTACCATCATCCAAAAGGTGGCTCACAATTATTATTGGCCCAAAGCAAGATGGGACATTGAGAATTTTGTAGAAAGGTGTAGCATAGCACATGAGGGAACACCCACAAGTGGGAACATTGATCAGGACCTGGACACGCCAAGGGGCAAAAGCAGCCTGAAAATACAAAGAGATATAAATTTGATAAGGTGGACCAAAGGGAATGGGAAGCCCCTTTTCACGGACAAGCTTCACTTAACTGTTTTACAATGGCCACTATGCGGAGAGTGCAAAGGATGTCTTACCCCAGGATAAGCCGAAAATCCCTCAATCGGACTTAAACAAACTGGAGGAAGGAGATGGAGAGAGGAAATCTCTCATCAAGAATTTTAAGTGGGGAGAAAGCCCCAAGAAAAGAATTGGTAGCGGTCGTTTTGTGAATGATAATTCAGGGAAGAAAAATCATCACTATAGCGCTTCCAGTGGAAGAGACCATACCGGTGCATGGACAAATAGGTCCACAAAATTAAAGGTCCATATGTAGCTTTGTTAAGAACGTGGACTGATGAAAAGGCAGAGGAAAACATTACATCTTCATACCAATATGTGAATGAGCTGACCACTCGTTTAAAAACTGGCTGGAAACTTGCCAATGAAAATTTGAAACAAGCCAGGAAGAAACATGCTGCCTATTATAACAGGAAGGCGAAAGACAGAGATTTGGCTGTGGGAGAGAAGGTACTGCTTCTTCTCCCCGGGAGTCAGAATAAGTTACAGATTGGATGGCAAGGTCCATATACAGTTTTAGAGAAGGTGTCTAGAACAAATTATAAGATAGATAAGAAGGGGAAAGAAAAAATCTATCATGTGAATCTCCTGAAGAAATATTTGGAAAGAGAACATCAGGAAGAGACACACTTGTTGACCTTGTCCATCGCCATGGAGATGAAAAAGGAACCACTTTCATCATTTGAATATCCATTACACCCCTGTGAGACAGCAGCACAGGTGAAAATCAGTACACATTTAACAAAAACTCAGAAAGAGAGAGTGCAACAGGTTCTAAATAATCATGCAGAGGTGTTAACAGACCGACCAGGGCATACAAACCTATTGGAATATGATATGAAACTGATAGACCCCACACCTGTCTGTATGAACCATATTCGATTCCGTTTGCTAAGGAGAAAGCTTTGAAGGAAGAGATAGACTATCTGTTGAAGGAAGGAATTATTTCGCACAGTGAATCCTCATATAGTTCCGGTGTTGTACTCTTAAGGAAGCCCTCTGGAGAACATAGACTCTGTATAGATTACAGGAGACTGAATGCTATTACAGAAGGACAGGTGGATCCATTGCCGGATACAAATCAGCTGTTTGCCAGACTAAATAAAGCTAAATATTTCTCAAAAGTGGATCTGAGTAAAGGATACTATCAGATTCCAGTAAAGCCTGAGGTTAGACCATACCTAGCTTTTAGTACCTCAGAAGGACACTATGAGTTTAATAGATTGCCATTTGGATTGAAGAATGCGCCTAGTGTCTTCTCTAGAATGATGAGAAAATTATTGGACCCTCTGAATAATCCATGTATAACAAATTTCATGGATGATATCCTTATAGCAACAGAAACATTTGAGGAACACATTGACTCTCTGAAGATGCTGTTTGATCGACTTAGGGAAGCAAATTTAACAGCCCGACCAACCAAATGTTGCGTTGGATGTAAAGAATTGGAATTTTTGGGACACACAGTTTATCAGGGAAACATGACCCCTGACCCAAAGAATTTAGAGAAACTAAAGAAAGCCCCGAGACCACAAACCAAGAAGGACGTGAGATCCTTTGTCTCATTATGTGGTTTCTACCAGAAGTATATCAAAAACTTTAATTCCATATGTGCACCGTTAACTGATTTGACACGTAAAGGACATCCAGATCGCATTACATGGACACCACAATGTGAAATGGCTTACCAAGAATTGAAGGAAAAGCTCACAAGTAAACCTATTTTGAAATTACCTGACTTAAGTCAAGAATTCATAGTAAGGACGGATGCCAGTAATATTGGGTTGGGTGCAACTCTACTACAGAAATCAGATGCATTGGATGGGGAATTAAGCCCAGTGGCATATGCTAGCAGAAAATTGAATAAAGCTGAAATCAACTACTCAACTAGCGAAAAAGAATGTCTTGCAGTAATATGGGCAATAAAGAAATTCAATATTTATCTGTATGGGAAGGCATTTAAGTTGCAAACGGATCACAAACCTTTATCGTTTCTAGCCCAGGCTAGGCATGAGAACTCTAGGTTACTCCGATGGTCCTTGCTTTTGGCTCCCTATAATTTTAGCATTGAGTATATATCTGGAAAAACAAATTTGGGAGCGGATTTTTTAAGCCGCCATCCGTGTGATGAGAATCACCGTAAACCCCAGAAATAATAATAAATTTCTCTATGTGTATATAGAATAAAGGACTGACATATAATGTCTGTTTTAAGAGGGGAGATGTCGTGAATTATTCTAATCCCCATATATAAATTAAAACGTAAATGCAAAGCCTAACAAATAAATTTAATAAAAGGAAAGAAGAATGGTAAAGAACAGTGCTGTCACAATGCCTGTACTCGAAATCCCCCTTGTTTTCTACTTCGTCGGCAAATTGTAACGCTTTCACGTTGATAGTAAAAGCCTACTGTGTCGCTGCACGCTTTCTTCAATGAAACGTGTACTGTATTTCTTGGAAAAACCTTGAGATACGCAAGCTGATCAATGACCTAAATTTAATATTTCATTCATTCCATTTTATACACGGCGTAACTAAAAGACAGATGGACTAAAGGATAGAGAGAAGGGAGAGGCAGAAAGCAGGGACACCTGCAACACTAAACACGCGTCGCGCGATACACAATTGCTGCCATCACGCGTGTAAGGCCACATGCACTAACTTTATTTCAAATCGACAGTGATAAAATTCACTACCCATACCAGAGTTAGGTTTTAAAATCCTGAAAAACGCTTATTGGGAAAGATGACATTAGATGGGTTTACGTTTGAAAACATGACAGTACCCAGACACCACATGGGGATTGAAGTGAACAGGAGGTGGTAGAAAATGCACATTTTGAACGCAGCCACCTAGCTCCCTTAAATTCGTATATTTGGGTTCCTTAGGGTTTGCTGACAAAGAATATGTAAAACGTTACGCAAATAGTCTAGGAATTACCAAGTTATGGCCAAAATAAAATAGTGGGGGTGCCTGACAGCATGAAATCATTTCTGCTCATAAAATTTTTTTATAACGTGTTTGAAGAAACATTACGTTACGGAAATAGCCTACCATGTTAACTCCTATTTGATTGGAGCGCAACAAATGAAAGACTAAACACGATTGGTCGGACTATAAATACTATCTTGTGTTGTCAGGGGAAACGTGAGAAAGGGGTACTTTTTTGAAAAGATGTGTAGACATGGTTTGATTGGGTAGAGCTGCGAATATACTCAATTCAGAGCGTCTGTTCATTGCCACATCTTGTAATAAACCTACTAAGAAGCAGTGCGTTGAGCACCAGTGTATATTTTTTATAAAATAAAGCCTGGGACATCGGCAGATCGGAGTTGTGCTATATTCATTGCCAGTCAACGAAACTGTTTTATTATTATTTCCATGAATTGTGGTAAGCTTGAAATATTCAATATCTTTTAATGAAAATTGAATGTAAATTGATAATTTATGTCTGTATATATGTGTGGTTCAGTAGCGAACATGATGTAAAGCCTATAGTGCTCCAGCCTGAACAGAAGGTGTCGGAGGAAAGTAAAACTGCATGGAATGGCCAAACAGTACACTGACACCTAGATTATTAACTAGAAAGAAATAATGCTGGAATTGCAGAGGCGTAGTAACCATTAGGGAGGGAAATACTGGTATAAAGTATTTCAGATGAAGCTGACAGTTGGCCTAACGCTCTGAACTCAATGTTTGTGATGTATTGTGCTCAGTGTAGAAATGGAGTATAAATTAGTTCTGACGTAGAAGGTACAACCTTCTTGTTTCAGGGACCGTGGTCTTAAAGTTATTGAGCAGCACCTGGTCAGAGCTTTGCTGAAGCCAGAGGTGGACAGCATACTCCTTGGTCCATATAGCAACCAGTGGGGTGGCTCCAGAACTCATTAAAGTAATCGAGCAGAGGAGTCTTTTACTGCAGTCATCACGCAAGATAAGAGAGTGTGGCCATGGAGCTCAACATTATGTACCCCCATCTTAAAATGACATTATAAACTAAAATTAAGAGGGGAATTTAATTGTTTTAATACCAGGAACTGAGAACATCTCCAATACTAGTTCCAATAGAAACAAACTATTGAAGTCATGATGACAAATACCAACAGAGCTTGAACAAAACAAAACCAGTATTACCTCATATTACCACTACACAACTGACACACATAGGATACCATTAATAATATATGTCACTACAAGAATCATATTAATAAATTCTGTACATATAACTTGTAATTAAAATTGATTGTGATTCCTGGTTCCCTTTGTATTTGAATCAGGACACATATACATTCATGACAGCACTGAATACATATTGTTATTTGAAAAGTTATCAGTGACTCCTTTAAGATATCCTCTTAGAGTGTTATATGTATGTGAGTGTCACAGTGTTGTCAAGTGTGGTGGAATAAATTAAATTGTTTATCTGTCTGTTGTTGTTATGACTTACACTTCATCATACACATACCCTAGACATATAACGTAGTCATCACACTATTCCAGAATAATTCTGACTGAGGTATACATATGTGGCAGTAAGTAAGGTTATCTATAATACACTACTCTTATTAGATATAGATACCTTCACAGCTGATCTCAGTCAGTACAATAAGTCCCCTATAAATATTTAATACACATACACAGGGTGTCTATAAAGTCCTTGTGCAACTTTTAACTTTAATAACTTTGGATGTACCATGTACAGAAGCACATTGTCAACAGTATATCTACTTCTTCTTCGTACACTCTCAGACGTACTTCTACTTGAACGAGTCACTTGAATATAAAAGACGTGTGAGATGGTTGGTCAGGCGTGTATACAACCAGCATGGTACTGGAACAACCAGCACTCATGCCCGTCATGAAGGAGACTGAGCACCTATGGGGTTGCCCAGAGTCCAATGATATCGATTCTGAACAACAATAGGTCCAAAATATTTTGTGTCTGATGTTCGCTTTATTAATTAATTTTCATTTCAATCCTAACATTTCTAGGACTTTTTAAATTTCTTTTTCATTTTGGTCTTTGAATGACCAAATGGCGTCACATTCTCATACGTGTCCAAATTTCTCGGGAAATTTCTCCATTTTTGTCTCCCGGCTGCTTGTTCATTGTTCACGTGTCTACTCCATAGAATAATAAATAACGAGTATGTATAGCACGGAATGACTCATTTTTAAAATTTGTGAGTTATTTGTTTTGATGGTAGTATATGTGTCATGTTGCTGAATGTAACGTTGACCACTCATGCGCTTTTTAAACTTTTCTTTTGCAAATACTCTGGTAATATTTGTCCCAAGATATGAGAAACTTTTGAATTGTTGTAGTATCTTCTCATTTATTCTTTATTTTAACACTGGATTCTTATCGGTTTTGCTGATTATCATAGTTTTCACAGTGTTCATGTTTAACCCACATTCATAATTCATGCCTGATTACTTGCTTCAGTAGTTCTTGCAATTCTTATCCTTTTTAACTTTTCTTTCAAGTCTGCAATAAAAATATTTGTCCCAAGATATGAGAAACTTTTGACTTGTTGTAATCTTCTCAAATTCTTTATTTTAACACTGGATTCTTATCGGTTTTGCTGATTATCATAGTTTTCATATGTTTAACCCACATTCATAATTCATGCCTGATTACTTGCTTCAGTAGTTCTTGCAATTCTTATCCTTTTTAAGAATAAAAAACCAATAACAATCGAACAAACATACCACTATATATATATATATATATATAGATATATATATATATATATATATATATATATATATATATATATATATATATATATGCGTGTGTGAGTTTGTGTATCACATGGGTATATAGGGTTGCTTATTGATCTTCCATTCTGTGGTAAAGTGGGATGTTATAAATATTTATAGGGGACTTAGTGTACTGACTGAGATCAGCTGTGAAGGTATCTGTATCTAATAAGTGTGGTGTATTACAGATGACCTTACTTTGCTACCACATTTATACCTCAGTCAGACTTATTCTGGAATATTGTGATGACTACGTTGAATGTCTAGGGTTATGATAATGATGAAGTGTATGTTCACAACAACCAACAGACAGATAAACAATTTAATTTAATTCACAATACTTTACAACACTGTGACACTCACATACATAGAACACTCTATAAGGCTATCTTAATAAGTCACGTGTTAACTTTTAAAATATGTATTAATTCCTGTCAATAATAGATATCCTGATTTAACTACAAAGTGAACCAGGAATCACAATCAAATGTAATCACAAGTTGTATGTACACGATTTATAGATAGGATCTTTGTATTGACATATATTATTATTGCAATAGGTGTGTAAGTTGTGCTGTAGTACTATGAGGTAATACTGGCTTTTCAAGCTAGGTTGTTGTTTGTCATCATGACTTCAAGTGTTTGTTTCTGGTGGAAATATTATTGGAAAGGTTCACAGTTTCTTTTTATTTGAAACAAATAAATGTCCCTCTTGATTTAAGGTAAAGTCACTTTTAGAGGGGGGTATACACAAGATTGAGCTGCTCTGGCTACGAAATCTTAACTTCTGTGTGGGCGGCAGGAAACAGTCTCCACTGCTCGCTTGCTTCACCGTGTTCTTAAGAAACAACACTGGTCGATATATTGACCAAGGAGTATGCTACCAGCCTCTGGATTCAGCAAAACTCAGACCATGTGCTGCTTTAATACGTTAGTACCACGGTCCCTGAAACAAGAAGGTTGTACCTCCTACTTCAGAACTAATTTATAATCTATTTCCACACTGAAGCACAATACATAACAAACACCGAGTTCAGCGCGGTAGGCCAACTGCTAGCTTCTCATGTAACAGTATACACCAGTATTCCTCTCCCCAATGGTTACAACGCCTCTGCAATTCCAGCATTATTTCCTTCTATTCAATAAGATAGGTGTCATAGTACTATTTGGCAATCCCATGCAGTTATACTCCTCTCCGACAAGTTTTGTTCATGTGGGAGCAATATCTAGGCTTTGCCTCAAGTTTGTTACTGAACCACACACATACAGACATGAATTATCAATTCACATTCAATTTTCATCAAAAAGAGATCAAAAATTTGTCTAGCTTACCACAATTCAAGAAAATATTAAACAAATACGTTGACTGGCGATGAGTTATGGCACAATTCCGATCTGCCTCTGTCCCAGGCTTTCATTAGAAAAATATGAACTGGTTCTCAACGCACTTGCTTCTACACAGTTAAATTTCAAAAAGTGGCACTGAACCAACGCTCCTAATTGACTATATTAAATGGTCTAGCCAATAAGACCATGTTTACAAAAGCATTTGAAAAAAAATTACCCTTCCTACCGTTTCCCTTAACAACCAAAAATAGTATTTGCAGTCGACTAATCATGTTTCGCCTTACATATAATTCTAGCCAATCAAATCGGATTTAACGTGGTGGCCTCATTTCCTCTAAAGCAGTGTCCAAACACGCCATTATGAGCAAATATGATCCTGTGTTGTCAGACAAACACCATTATAGTATTTTGGCTATAATTTGTTAATTATTAGACTATTTGCTTAACACCTAACATATTCTGTGTCAGCAAGTCCTAAGGCACCCAAATATATAAGTTTAATGGAGCTAAGTGGCTGCGTTCAAAATGTGTATTTTCTTCTACCACCCGTTCACTTCTATACGATGGGGTGTCTTCTGTACTGTCAGGCTAATGTCAGGATTTCAGACGTAAAACAGTATTGGGTCATGTTTCCTAATAAGCATTAACCATGTTTTTTAAAACCTAACCTCGTATTGGTAGTGTTTTTTGTCCCTGTTTATTTGAAAAAAAAAAAAGCAAGCCTGCGTGCCTTTCGTGTGGGGTGGCATTAATTTCATATCGCGAGACGGTGGTAGTATTGCATGCGTTCCTCCGTACATTTCTCTCTCTCGCTCTTCTAAGCCCGTCTGTCTTTTAGTTTACGCAGTGTATATAATGACATTAATGAAATATTAAATCTAGGTCATTAAGCAGTGTGCGTATCTCAAGGTTTTCTAAGAAATACAGTACACGTTTTATTTTTTTGAAACGCGTGTAGTTGATGCAGTAGGCTTTACTAGTTAAACGTGAAAGCGTTACACTTATGCAGACGAAGTAGAAAAAGGGGATTTCTTGTTTAGCTAGTATGACGTTCTATAACACAGGCGTACGCTATTGTGACCGCACTGTTTTTTTTTTTTTTTACCATTCTTCTTTCCTTTTAGTGAATTAATTCGTTAGGCTTTACATTTACTTTTTAATTTATATATGTGGATTTAGAATGTTGCACGACAAATTCTCCCCACTTAAAACAGACGTTATATGTCAGTCTATAATTCTATATACACATAGAGAAATTTATTATTATTCCTGGGGCTTACGGTGATTTTCATCACACGGATGGCGGCTTAGAAAATCCGCTCCCAGGTTGGTTTTTCCAGAAATATACTCTATGCTGAATTGAATGGCTGCAAAAGTAAAGACCACCTGAGTGTAGTGGTTTTTGATTGGTACTGTTATGGTTGTTGTGTTACACCTAGTTACCTAGTGTAATGTATGAGGTCAGCTGTGAAGGCTCCCTGAGATAAATGTAGATGTGAATTACAGAAGGCCCTTCTTACTACCACTTACGACCCTCATACATATCTTTTTTACTAATATGAATGTAGCTACGTTAAAAAGTCTAGGGTACTGAAATGTAATGTGTTGTAGTAGAATATATAAACACACACAGATAATTAATAAGTGTAATAATATTAATAAAATTCTATAACACACTGAACTAACTCAGGCTGTTTTAGTTTAAATATTAAAATTTTCTTTAAATTTATTTGTTCTGAACCAATGTTTTAGTTTTGCCTCATAAAAGATAAGAATGGGAAACTGCTCAGCAATATACAAGAGCAAATGAAGAGGTGGACAGAATATTTTGGGGACCTTCTCAATAGACCAGCTCCACAAAACTCGCCGGACATCCAGCCAGCAGAAGAAGAGCTACAATTTAACGGTGAAAGACCAACGAAGGAAGAAATAAAGAAAGCCATAAAGCTTCTAAGAGATGGAAAAGCGTCTGGACCTGATGGCATTCCAGCAGAGGCCATCAAAGCAGATATCGACACGGCTACAGAGATTTTATATAAATTACTTGGTAAAGTCTGGGAAAAAGAAGAGATACCAGCAGAATGGAAGGAAGGATATCTGGTTAAGTTGCCTAAGAAGGGAAATCTACAAGAGTGCACAAATTATAGAGGAATAATGTTACTATCAGTGCCAGGAAAGGTATTGAACAAGATTATCCTTGAGAGATTAAAGGAGTCCATAGACAAGAAATTGAGAGATGAACAAGCAGGTTTTCGACAAAACAGATCATGTACAGACCAGATAGCCACTTTGAGAATAATAGTTGAACAAAGTCTGGAATGGAATTCACCACTATACATCGGATTTGTGGACTACGAAAAAGCATTTGACAGTGTGGACAGAGAATCACTTTGGAAATTGATGAGGCATTATGGAGTTCCCCTGAAGATCATTAATTTAATAAAGAAAACCTATGAAGACATGACGTGCAGAGTTCTTCATGAAGGACAGCTTACAGAACCATTTGGGATAAGAACAGGAGTGCGACAGGGATGCCTCTTGTCTCCATTTCTTTTCTTGCTGGCAATAGATTGGGTTATGAGATCATCGACAACACACAACAGAAATGGAATCCAGTGGACTCTGACTAAGCAGTTGGATGATCTGGATTTTGCTGATGATTTGGCTCTCCTGTCCCATAACCGTAATCAGATGCAGGACAAATTGAAAACACTCGATGAGAGGTCACAGCAATTGGGTCTGAAAATACACAGGGAAAAGACAAAAATAATGCGAATAAATGCAGGTAATGAAAACAGGGTTGAACTTGAAGAAACACCAATACAAGATGTAGAATCATACACATATCTTGGCAGTAATATAGATAAAGTTGGAGGGACAGACAGCGATATCAAAATAAGAATACAAAAAGCAAGAGGAGCTTTCATTGCATTGGGAAATATATGGAGATCAAGAGAAATAGGATCCAACACAAAAATAAGAATCTTCAACTCAAATGTGAAGTCAGTCCTATTGTATGGCTCGGAGACATGGAGAACAACAAAGACAACAACCAAAAAGCTACAGACTTTCATAAATGGGTGCTTGCGTAGAATAGAGGGATTAAAATGGTATGACAAGGTTACCAATGTGGAACTGATGACAAGAACTGGACAAGTGCCAGTGGAACAAGAGATGAGAAGAAGACGATGGCGATGGATAGGACACACACTGAGGAAACCTGTTGATAGCATTACAAGGCAGTCCTTGTTCTGGAACCCCCAGGGCAAGAGAGGCAGAGGAAGACCAAGAAGTACATGGAGAAGAGAGTTGGAAACAGAGGTGAAAATGATGAGGAGAACATGGAAAGAACTTGAGATGATGGCACGTGACAGGAGGACTTGGCATGTGTTTGTTGAAGGGCTATGCTCCTTTGGGAGTGGAGGGTTATGAATGAATGTTTTAGTTGGTCAGAACATATGAAATGTTATGGAGTTATAAATGGAATGCATAAATATATGGCATAATAAAATGGAATGTGTATACATAAGTATTTTATCAGACTGGTTAATATTACTTATATTTATAGTGTCTCTGGGAAACTATTACTGGATGTGCTGTTGTGGTGTTGTCATCACACCCACTCTGTGACTAGAACAAGCTTTGTCCATGGTCTTATTAACTTTAATAAATGTATCTTTCCCAAAATTCAATATATTTATGAGGGAAATATTTGTAAATTCTTTAGGAGTATGGTGAATCCTCAGCAGGCCACTAAATCACTCATCTTGTCTGCGAAGATCTAATGCTGGATTCAGGTGGCCCACTCCTCTCGGTAGCTAGAATACAATGGTAGACTGCACCGACACACTGTTTGGCTGCACACACATCTGCTTGTGCAATCTTGATTACTTATGTGGCACTACCCTAGTGCCATAACAGAAACTCACAATTCAGAATTCAGAAATGAGAACACAGCTAAATTTGCTAGCAAAACTCAGCTCAGCTGGCTGGCTATATGATGGGCGTCCCTCTAAATGTATGTACTATCTTCTAGGAACAACACCACAGGCAATAACCCACTGTGTCTCTGGACCAGTATTATATCAAATGGCAAAAATGCGCATCTCTGTCCCGCTAATATGATTACATTTGCCCAATCTCACCCGACTTCCCCCCTAACTTTTCAAATCTACAACCAAAAGTCAAAATTCAGTCAGATCTCAGTCAAGGGTGTATTATTGTCTGTTGGTCCGTCTGTCTCTACTTGTTTTTTCATTAAAAAAACACGCTTGGTTCTACACGCTTGGAATATCCCTATCCCACAAATCTGCCTCCTAAGTTATTTTTAGCCACAATTCTCCACCTTTCCCCTCCTTTTTACATTACAGCTTGGATTTTTGCTATTTTTGTATTTGCGTGTCTCAAGGCCAAGAATTTGAAGCTTTTTGTGAAAGTTTTAACAACAGTACTGTAGCTGGTCTGATGTGAACAATACAGTCTTTTGTCAATATCTTCCTTGTTATCTATCCGTCTGTATAATTTAAAGTATATTAGTTCTCTGCTTAAGATGGGCTATCAAACTAGCTAGGTTTTATATTCATAACTCTATTATTAAGAAAAAACATATTTTTTCTCATGTTTAGTTTTTTTAAAATTTGTTCGAGAACCTTCTCTACGGCGTTTGCCGCTGAATTCAAATAAAGGGACCAAGTATCGAAAAACGTCCAAGAAATGACTGTTGCGAATAAGAGCTAAGGTCTTTTTTGTCAATTTCCTTACATTGTGGCAACTAGTGACGTGAATTTTTTTTTCTTTTACTACCAATTGCGTCTTTTTAGCCTTGCTAGAAGCAAACACGTGTTCAGTCATATTTTTCCTTTTTAGATCTCCGTTTCCCTCCCGTCTACAAAGGGTAACCGTTTCGTCTGCACGTCTAACAAGTTAGTTTGACTGGCGGTGGGAAATGCGGGCATGGGCGAGCATGTCTCCTAGTATCTTACGCATTATTTTTATCCCTACATTTTATCTTTATATTTGGAGATATTTTAACGTTGTATCATTCATCACACATCTCCCCACCTGAGAACATGCACTACGGCAAGTTCCAAAACCAGTGATACACATAGATAAAATTACTCCTCACGCCTACCACTACTCTAATTTTGATCACAGGGGTGCCGACTGATGAAATCTGCACCGACATTCAATGACCCGGGGATATACTCAATACCAAACTGATAAGGTTGAAGCAATAAAGACCACCTCAGCAATCTTGCGTTTTCATGCTTAGCCTGAGATAAGAACACCAGGGGCTGATGATCCGTCTGGACCACAAAAGTCCTACCATATAGATAGATTAGGAACTTTTTTATTGCCCAGATTAACGCTAAACATTCTTTTTCGCTACTTGTGGAATATCCTTGCTGGGCTTTGCTCCGCTTTATATTCAATTTGCGGCTTGCATAAGCGACTGGGTTCAGTTCCCCATCGGGTGAAGATGACCTTTGCAACAGAGCCGCCCCGAGGCCTACATTACTTGCATGCATCTGTTCTCACCACGAAGTCCCTGTGTCAAATCACGGCAATTTTTGAGAATTAGGCTTGCTAGTGAGTTTTTTTTCCTTTAACTCTTGGAAAGTCCAATTCACATTTTTTGCGCAGTCCCAAATTATTATATCTGGATGTCCCTTGCGAGTCAGATCCGTCAGAGGAGCACATAATAGAGTTAAAAATTTTGATATATTTTTTGATATATTTTTTGGTTATTAAAATACCGCATAAACGACACGAATGATCGCACGTCTTTTTTTGTTTGTGGTCTAGGTGCTCTCTGCAGTTTTTCCAAGTTCTTAGGATCAGGGGTCATATTACCCTGATATACAGTGTGTCCCAAGAATTCCAACTCTTTGCATCCAATACAACATTTTGTTGGCCAAGCAGTTAAGTTCGCCTCCCGAAGTCTATCAAACAACATCTCCAGAGCTTCAATGTGTTCTTCAAATGTCTCTGTGGCGACGAGAATATCATCCATGAAATTCGTGATACATGGGTTATTCAGGGGATCCAACAATTTGCGCATAATCCTTGAAAATACACTCGGAGCATTTTTCAGTCCGAATGGTAGCATATTGAATTCATAATGTCCATCCGAAGTGCTAAAAGCCAAATAAGGTCTCACTTCAGGCTTCACTGGGATCTGGTAATAGCCTTTACTAAGATCCACCTTTGAAAAGTATTTTGCCTTGTTTAATCTGGCAAATAACTGTTTTGTGTCTGGTAATGGATCCACTTGTCCTTCTGTGACAGCATTCAGTTTCCTGTAATCTATGCACCGTCTGTGTTCCCCAGACGGTTTTCTCAACAAAACGACACTGGAACTAAAAGATGATTCACTGTGCGAAATAATCCCCTCCTTCAACAAATATCTATTTCTTCCTTCAATGCCTTCTCCTTCGCGAACGGAATAGAATAGGCTCTCATACAGATTGGGTTTGAGTCTACCAGTTTCATGTCATACTGTAGCAAATTTGTATGTCCTGGTTTATCTGTTAATACATCTGTATGTTCCTCCAGAACCTGTTGAACTCTCTCCCTCTGATTTTTAGTCAGGTGCTTACTGACTTTTACCTGTGCTGCTGTTTCACAAGGATGTAATGGGTATTCATGTGAGGTGAGTGGTTCCTTTTGCATTGAGTTGCGATAGCCAAGGTCAGTAAGGGGGTGCTTTCCTGGAGTGGTCTGTCCAGATACTTCTTTAACAGGTTTACATGATAAACTTTCTCCTTCCCCTTTTTGTCAATTTTATAGTTTGTTCTAGACACCTTCTCTAGAACCGTATATTGGACCTTGCCAACCAATTTGTAATTTATTCTGGCTTCCGGGTAGTAGAAGCAGCACCTTCTCTCCGACTGCCAGTTCCCTGTCCTTTGCCTTCCTATTAAAATATGCTGCATGTTTCATCCTGGCTTGTTTCAAATTATCATTTGCCAGTTTCCATCCAGCTTTCAAACGAGTGGTCAGTTCGTTCACGTATTGATAAGATGAGGTAACAGTCTCTTCCGCCTTCTCATCTGTCCAGGTCCTTAATAAGGCTTCTAATGGACCTTTTATTGGCCTCCCCAATCGCAGAGTTGCGGGAGCCATCCCGGTTGAACTATGTGGTACCTCCCGGTACGCAAACAATGCGGCGGGCAGGATTGATCCCACAGATCCGGTTTTTCGTGTGCCAGCTTTCTCAGGATAGAAATGAGAGTCCCGTTGAACCTCTCTACCTGGCCGTTCCCTTGTGGATGGTACGGACTACAATGAAAGTGTCTGGCTTGACATAGTTTAAAAACTTCTTCCGTTCGTTTCCCCTTGAACTGTGAGCCATTATCAGTCAAGATTTGATGCGGGAATCCTAATCTTGTGAATATTGTAAGTAGTGCCTCTGCTACATGTTTTGAATCAATTGATGGCAGGGCTACCGCCTCTCCCCACATAGAACAAGTGTCCACCAGAGTAAGGATGTAACTGTTCCTCCTCTTGGTCCGAGTGAGAGGTCCTACAACATCCACTGCAACCCTCTCAAAAGGTGTTCCCACTATGGGCATTTCCCCTAGAGTTGCAGGAGCAGTCCAGTGCTTTGGAGCTACCCTTTGACATTCTGGGCAGGATTTGACATATCTTTTTTATATCCTCCGTTATCCCTGGCCAGAAGTAATGACAAGCTATACGCTGTCCTGTGGCGCTGATCCCCATGTGACCACTGAAGGGAATCGCATGCCCGAGTTCCATCACTTTATCTCTATATGACGTGGGAAGAACCAGCTGGTTGTGACCATTTGTTCCAGTTCCGGCCTTCCTGTATCATAGTTTGTTCTTCATGAAATATTCCCCCTTGCTCGGAGGTGTGTGGCATTTGGGCAATTTTTTAAAACATGGCTTGAGTGTCCTATCCTCAGCCTGCGCCTTTCTCATCTCCTCTGGATGAGCATTTATAGGTTCACCTTCTTCCTCCTTCTTCTGTGACCTGGTCTGCACTGTCGCCATGATCACAGGTTTCTCGGGATTCCCCAAGAAGACGTATCTACACCCCAATATCAGAGGGTAGATTGGTTCATCTATCACTGCTGCTCTGATTTCTCCTTCCACATAGCGAGTTTCACCGTTATCCTTGCGATGGGAAGTGTCATGAGTGGTATGTCCTTAGTCGCCCCTTGTATTTCCACTGTTTCTGTGGTATACTGACTTGGGTCCACTAGGCTAGTCTTCACAACTGAATCATAATCCAAACCTGTATCATAAAGGGGGGGTCCCCCCACCTTGTGTGTAGTGACCCATTACAAATAAACATCCACGACAAACTGTGTGGGTGATAAGTTTCCTGCGACCCTTAGGATTAACCTTTAAATCTTAGAGTGAAACAGTCCCTACCTTCATGTGTTGCAGCAATGTTGAAGGTTACCATTTACAACAATTTAATTTTCGGTGTTATGGGTTGTCTTTCATTACACCATTTGCACCATCTTTTTCCTTGGTTTTAAACGGTTTTCTAATCATTATATTTTTTGGTTCATTGAACATGTGAGTTTCTGTCACGATAGTCATTTCCTTGCCGTTTCAGAAGTTTTGTCCTGCCTATATTCACCCTCGCAATGTTCTCTGTTTATCAAGATTTTATTAAATGGTCTGTGGAGCTTTAAAATTTTTTCTATGTTCTTCTTTTTAGAGGCACTTTAACCTCTAGCCTGGGCTTGCGTGAAAAAAAAAAAAAAAAAAAAAAATACCTACTCCAGCCGACATATAACAACCTGTCTCCAACCTCTCTGCACACTTGTTTACATGAAGAAATTTTTCTCAAGTTTCTGGAGCCTATGGACTTCTCGTAATTGCACCATCATGTCTCATCTCTTTCAGATCTTGGGTCCTTCCCCAGAGCAGATCCATTTCTCCAAATAGGTTTCACCCAGTCTGAGCAGAGAATTGGTGGGTATGTCTCCCCCCAGACAACAGTTTTGGCATTTCTAAATTTCTATACGGTAAAATTTCTACCATTTTTTTTCGAGTATCTTAATAACAAAGCGGCCCTGCTTTAGCATGTCATAAATTGTCTTGGTCTTCTCTGATTCATTTTTAGTCGAAGACTTCATAAGAAGTACCTCTCAATCCCTGTGATAACTTTAAACTCCACACTCACTCTCTCCTAACCCATATGTAGTAAAGCTAATAACTCAAATCTACTGATGGTAACCCCTCGATGTAATCGTCTTTTCTCAACAAAATGAGTCCTAAATGTGAAACCCCAATGAGCTGAGTTTGAAGTCCTCCGCTGACTAGCTGCCATTGTCTTCTGAGGCAAAGGTGCCTGTCCACCCATTTCAGGAGTCATGGCCTTCCAATTCCAGCCTCATCTTAAGTCCCCGTAATTTCGTGCTCCCATTGTAACCTTCTATCTTCTGACCGTCCCTTTTCGGCAGTCCAACCTTTATCTTCTGCCTCCCTTTCGGCAGTCAATCTTTTTATCTTCTGCCTCCCTTTCGGCAGTCAAACTTCATTTTTCTTACCTGACTACCTTTGCTGTCGTTTTTCTGTACTGCCCTCGAATCTGCCAGCCTCCTTAAGTTCTTTGTCCAGCCTCAATTTGTATAACCGGATCTTCTCTTCAGCTAAATCTTCCTAATCTTCCCTGTTCGAATAATATACTTGTTCACATTCAAAGAAGATACATACTTTAATAAAAACCTGACCCTCCATTCCCCATGTCCTTCGCCTGTTAGCCACAGCAGAGCCGAAATCTAAATTTCTGCCAGGTCAGCCATCATACACAATAACAATGACCAAGATAAATTCTAACGTAATGAACAGAGTAAATTCCTAATTAATGATGACTATGGTAAATTCCTAATTATTTAATTAATTTAAACTAAACTACCACTGGCCTGTTGAAGATTCAACCAACTTTTATTTTTACCCCTTTTATTTTAAGGGACACTGTGTGTGTTAAATTTTATACACATTTGTCCCCACTAGTTTAAATTCTTCCCACCAAAGAGATTCAAATATTTATGATACAACTAAATTATCTACGCGATGAGAGCCTCCCTAATATACGGTAGTGGTTTTTTGATGGTTACTGGTTTGGTTGTTGTGTTTACCTAGAGTAATGTTATGATGTTCAGCTAGTGAAGGCTCCTGAGATAACTGTAGATGTGAATTATCTAGAATGCCCTTCTTACTACCACTTACCGACCTCTCAAACATATCTTTATTTACTAATATGGAATACTAAGCTACGTTTAAACAGATCTAGGGTACGTGAAAATGTAATGTGTTTTAAGTAAGAATATAAAAAAACACCCACAGAAATAATTAATAAGTGTAATAATATAATTCATAATAATCTATAACCACACTGAACTAACTCAGGCTTGTTTTAGTTTATAAAAATTAAAATTTTCCTTTATATATTTATTTGTTACTGAACCAATGGTTTTAGTGGTCAGATACATATGAAATGTTAATGGAGTTATAAATGGAATGCAGTAAATATATGGCTTCATAATAAAATGGAATGTGGTATACATACGTATTTTATCAGACCAGGTTTAATATTAAATTATATTTTCCTAAAGTAATTCTCTGGGAAACTATTACAGGATGTGCTGTTGGTGTTTGGTGGTTTAGTGCCATCACACCCACTCTGTGACCTATAGAACAAGCTTTTATGTCCATCTGTTTTTATGAACTTTAATAAATATATCTATTCCCAAAATTCTAATATATATAAGAGGGCAAATATTGTACCCACCCTCATCTCCCGCCCCATTTAGGAGTATGGTTGAATCCTCAGCAGGGCCACTAAAATCACTCATCTTGTCTGCGAAGAGAACTAAATGCCTGGGGAATTTTTTGTTTTTCCCCCCCCCCCCCCCCCAAAGGGGGGGTGGCCAACTCCCCTCAACGGTATGCTAGTAATACAATGCGTAGACGGTGCCACCTGACACCACACAGTTAGGCAGCCACACACATCTGCTTGTGCAAATTCTTGATTACTATATGTGGCACAACCCTAAGTGCACAAACAGAAAACTCACAATTCAGAAATATCAGAAATGAGACAACACAGTTAATTTGCAAGCAAAACACAGATGAGCTGACAGGCTAAAATGAATGGTGCGTCCGCTCTAAATGTATATTCTATCTTCTAGAGCAACAACACCACAGGCAAATACCCCACTGTGTCCCTCTGGACAGTAAATATATCAAATGGCAAAAATAAATGCGCATCTCATGTCCCCGCTAACATGATTACATTTGCCCATATCTACCGACTTCCCCCCTAACTTTTTCGATCAATCAACAACCAAAAGTCAAATTCAGTCTCAGAACTTCATCAGACAAGGTGTTGTATTATTAGTCTGTTGGTCTCGTTCTGACCTCTAACTTAGTTTTTTTCATTAAAATAAACACGCTTTGGTTCTACATGGAAGATCATCTACACAAATCTGCTCCTAAGTTTTATTTTTAGCCACCTTCATCCACCCCTTTCCCCTCTTTTTACAATACAGCATGATTTTTGCATTTGCTTGTCATCTAAGGGCCAAGAAATTGTAAGCTTTTTGTTGGGGGGGGGGGGAAAAAAAAAAAAAAAAAAAAAGTTTATTGTACAACAGTACTGTCGCTGGACTGATGTGGGAAAACAATACAGTCTTTTGTCCAATTAGCTTCCATGTTTATTCTATCCGTCTGTATAATTTAAAGTACTCTTAGTTCTCCTGCTTAAGATGGGCTATCTCAAACTCGCTCAGGTATTATATTTCATAACTCATATAATTAAGAAAAAAAAAAAACATAGTTTCATCTCATGTGTTAGTTTTTTATTTTAAAAAAATTTTGTTCCGAGAACCTACTCTAACGGCCGTTTTGCCGCTGAAATCAAAAATAAAGGGACCAAGTATCGAAAAACTTCCAAGAAATGACTGTTTGCAGAATAAAGAGCTAAGGATCTCGATTTTTTGTCAATTTCCTACATTGTTTGGACCAACTAGATGAAATGTGGTCCCCCCCACCCCTCTCTCCTCTGTACTTTCCTCCCCCCCTCCCCCCCCCATTCCCTACTACCATTTGCGTCTTTTTAGCGCTTGCTCTGAGAATCACACACGTTGTATCAGTCATATTTTTCCCTTTTTTTAGATCTCTCGGTTCCCTCCCGTCCTACAAAGGGTGTACCGTTTTTCGTCTGCACGATCCTAACACAGGTAGTTTGACTGGCGGTGGGATAATGCGGGCATGGGCGATGACCATGTCTCGCGTAGAATCTTACGCCATTATTTTTTATCCCTAACATTTTATATCTTTATATATTTGGAGGATATTTTCATACGTTTGTATCATGGTAAATTCATCACACTGGAGTAATCCTCGAAATTTTCATTCCTAGCCATGCGCTAGAAACGACTAAGGGATTGTGATTCCGTTTGCAACTTGAATTGACTTCCATTACAGATGTATAAATATTGAATTTCTTTATCCGCCCATATTACTGCAAGAAGCATTCTTTTTCGCTAGTTGTAGTAATTTTGTTTTTCAGATTTATTCAACCTTCTGCTTAGCATATGCCTACTGGGTTAATTTCCCCATCCAGTGCATCTGAATTTCTGTAACAGGGTCGCGCCCAACCCGATAGTTACTTTGCTATCCGTTCTAACACAATGAATTTCTTGACCTAAGTAGAGGTAAATTTCAAATAGGTTGTGTGTTTGCTGTCATTTTTGACGGCGTCATCTGTCCAAGTTATTTGTCTTATGTTTTTATCCCATAAGAAAAATTGGCGTCCTTTACCTGCGATCGTCAGGTTGATTAGGGGTTGTCTGTCCCTTGTTTTTTATTCATTCATTGTGTTTGACCTTTAGGGTTCCAAAGGTACGACTAGTTCTGGCAGTATGCCCCATAGGCAAGGTTTTTTAAGCGTTGAGTTGGACGTGATTAGACTTCCGGCGACAGCCGTGAAGTGTCCTTGGTTTTTTTCTGCATTAGGGACCAAGGGTCCATTATTCGGTTTTTCGGGGAGAATCATGCTGATTCGTACTGTGACTGCGAAGGCAGTATTTCCCCAGTGAATCATCTGTGACGTTGGAAGTGACAGCAGAGTTACCTTATTTATGTTTCTGAGAATTCAGTGTTACAGTAATACCCGACCTTTTTCCAAATTACTATGCTTCCTCCGGTGGCAGAACATGTTTAGAAAGATTGCACTTAGTCTGTGAACAGCAAGCACACCGATCCTCACATTTTTCAGAACTTATATTTTGCTGCTCTGAGTGTAAGGCCAATCCAAGACTAATTAGTCTTTATATTCGTCCCAGAAATCCTGAGTGACGAAGATATATTGTGGGAACCTGCAGATTGGCGGTATTTATGTCTACAATAGAAGTAATTACTGCAGGGTTGATGGTAACCTGGCTGTATCAGAAGTGACATCAGCTGACGTCAGAACGATTGAGTAAGACTGTTGGACTGTGTTTTCGGCTAATGGTACATACTAGCCCCCCTAATAAAAGTGCAATTGGTCCGGGGAATGCCAAGTTGCCACCTAATGTGTCAAAAGTGAATAAGGGTATCTGAACGCGTTTAAGGTCAGTGATACCAGGGCGGACGCCACGAAACTGTCATTAATTGAAGAACATTGCACTATTGACCCCCCCACCCCCCCCCCCCATGCACGTCTATTCAAAAATGGGTTTTTTTTATTATGTTTTACCAGCTTGTTGACTGAAAACCTAATGTATACCAATCGATTTCCGGTCAGCAATGACCTTGTTACAACTGACAGTTCTGTTGATACCATGCGTGTTTCTCGTCAATAAATGTTTTGAAACGTTTGGCCTGCAGTGTCCGAAGCATCCTTGACTACTGCATGTGAGTGTATGGGTTGCAGGGTCTACATCTAAGACGAGCCTAAAACACATTCGCGCCTTCATTCGCACCCACACTCAGTTTCATCATACGCTCGCACTACACACCTAACAACATGTATACTGTCATGGGCCAGTGATCATCGATCAACAAGAGAAAAAGAGACAGTGACTCATTTCCTGGTGGAACAAGAACTGGTGGGTTTGTAAAAAAGAACAGAGCGAGCAATGTAAAAAAAAAAAAAACATTATTGGTGACATTAATGGATCCAGAAATTTAACACTTTCTGGTTTTGACCAGCTGATGGGGCTATATAAAATCATCCTATACAGTCACATCCGAGCTACTGTAAACGAAACCACACCCCCAGGCTATTTACTAGTTGCCTGTTACATGTATGATGTCTCCGTCAGTTTGTTCCATCAAATTTACAAGAAGGACAAGTAAAAACATTACATTTTCTGGATCTACACAACATGGACCAGCATGTAAAACACACATCGCTAATTCCTACACATGGCAAGCGTTTAGCTACCAACAGGGACAGAAAAAGGGCCATCAACTGTTGACCCAGGATAAACAGTGCTAGCATTTAATGTTATAATGGCTGCTTTGAACAACAACAGGGCAAATACTGAAGTTGGCATCAAGGCGTTTGCTACGTGGACCATAGCTGCATAGAAAGGCGAGTCCCTATTGTGAACAAGTACTTGCTGGTTGTTACACGTAGCAGTCAACAACAGACTTTTCTATGTCCGAGCAATCAAGTTACATTGTTCGAGGTCTCAAGAGTTTGTAAAACAGTACGTGGAAAATTGTAAACATTCAATGTGCAAGTCCCTAAGTCGAGAAGGTCATAGTAACTTTTGTTCGTGAATACCACATTTATGCTACAGTTGGGGGACAATTTGACATTCAGTGCGCGCTTGACATTTGTTTCTGTGTTCGCAAGGAGCTCAAGAAATTTTACGTTTAGTTTGCAAAAACTGTGGGACTGAAGCTTGTCTTTCTGCACCACATTGAAATACTGATTGCTATAATATATTTTAATGTTACTTCTACTGTTTTTGTGTGTTTTTTTCTTGTGTTATTTTATCTGCGGGTTTTTTCGGTTGGTGGGTCTTACAGTAAATATGCCACTTAATTACGAGGGTTTACTGTGTAAGCGGTCTGTATGGGAATTCGCAATTTTCTTAATTGAAATTATTTGCTTAGCGACCTTTTGTTGCTATTTATTTTTTTTTTTTTTAGCATGTGGACCGACATGACGTTATTTTTGTTTTCGTTATTTTATTCCGTTCTTTTGATTTTCGATAAGTTTGTGTTTGTGTATCTGTTCTTTCTCTCATTCCGCTGTATCCGTAATATTTCTTTACACCCTATTCCGTTTAAAACAGTGTTTGCCATTTGTCTTGTTTTATTTTTTTCGCCGGTCATCATTACACATTTGTGTAACATTTTTCTTATACGTTTTTGCATGATAGATGTTTATTTGACTAGTCTGGCGAAAACGTTTTCGGTCTGAATGTTCTGTACTATTGTCTTAAGTATTTAGTGATTGTGTAACTAACATTATTGTACATACACAACTACAATACCTACATCTTGTCATGTATTATTTATTATTGATAAGGTATACTCTTACATATCATAGAGATTGTTAATAAAATATTTATTATATGAGGTATTTAAACAAGTTCTTTGGCTAAAAGACTTGTTGTGCCACAAAGATTGAGACAACGGTAAAATATATATTGCAAGTTCTTTTAAAGAAAAAAAAAAGAACTTGTGTCCCACAGTGGATTGGGATATAAGGTAATTTTAGTTTAATTTTTTCAGCTTTCTCGATCATCCACCATGCAGACAGGAATGTTTACATTGGAATTTTCTTCATCCAGCAAGGTTTAACCCTTGGTAAGTCTGGTTAAAGAATTGGAAGAATTATATCATCTGCACAATTTACGCCCATTGCATTAAAGGTCAGAAGGAAAAGAAAGAAACAAAAAGAGAATAATTAAATTTGAAAGCAGAAGCTGGAACAAAGGAGAGCAGAAGCTGAACTAAAGAAGCTTAGATCGACTGAGAATAAGAAGATTTACGAACTTGGAAGAGAAAAAGGTATCCAAGAAGAGAAGCTGCTGCTGAGGAGAGAAAAGCTCAAGCATGCAGCTGAGGAGAGAGAAAAGCTCAAGCTGATGAAAGAGAAATTCCAGATGGAGGAACTAATGGCAAGACAAAAAACTTCAAGCCTCAAGCTGCTGCAGAAAGGAGAGTAAATCTCAAGCTGCTGGCGGAGGAAAAGAGAAAAAACTGCTCAAGGCTGCTGCTGAAGGCAGGACTAATTAAGAAAAATGGAACAAGAGGAAAGAAAACAGAAAAAGGAACTTGTATGAAAAGACACAGCAACTTTTGGAGTTAGAGAAATTGAAAATTAGGCGAAGTCCCCAGGTAGCTCATTCAAACAAACTTCGCGGTACGACCAAAGGAGTTTGTTAATACGGAATTAATATAGCCACCATTGACAATCCTTTTAAAGGAATGACGTAGCAGATTATCTTAGATAGATTCCAATTCTTTATGCGGAAAACGCATAACAATTAAAAAAGGAAAAAATATGTTGAAACAACTGACTGGAAATTTTTTTACAGGTGACACAGTGAACGCTACCTCCTATATTACAATCAGACGCCCAACACATGACAGGACTAAATTATTGATGATTGTCCAGAGCCGCATTGCTAAAAAAAATACCAACTAAAACAAGAAGACTATCGTCTTCGTTTTAGGACAATGTTGCCAGAAAATGGAGTAGATTTCTCTGATTTTGTTACAAAGATACGTCGTACATTTACACGATGGGTTGAGTTTTGTCTCAGGACTGAGACAAACAATATTGAAGGGTCTAAATGGACTTATTATTTGCGAGATAAGGATTATGTCCATTTGTATAATGATTCCTTTTCTTTATCTATTTCTTGCATTCCTGTCTGAGGCGTTAAGCCTAAAAACATAAAAAGGATATGGAGGAGATACTGTTAGTTCTGGTCAGTATGTCACCGGGCATCCCCATGCTAGCAGAGTCTAAGCTAATTCTAAAGTGAAATGATACCGGGTTGCCAGCTGACTTCGGCAACACGCATATGTGCCCTAATTTCATCAAAAATCAATTTCAGGCGTGCTCTCAACAAAACTGACATAGGGAAAAGTAATCAGAATTACACTCAGATAGCGGCGTAATCCAACACATTGATGGTTCTTCGTCTATGAATTTGGAGACAAGATGGTAGTTCTCGTAATTTTAGTGGTAATAATTTGAGACACTTTCCGCAAAGGCTATCCAAATAAGATAAAACTATGTCGAACTTAGGAGGTAAATCATTCTCGACGTCCAAGATTATGACGATGGTGAATTTAGAAAACCGGTATTCAAACCGGGAAATGATTATTACAATAGGCCAATATGATAACAATTACAGGGAAAACTGATAGTCCCGAAATAATTGACAGGGGAAATGATAATCGAGGCCAGACCTTAGATTTAACAAAAAAAGACCTTTCCAACAGGGCAAACTTCTGCATCAACAAGAGTTTTGATGGAGCCAGTAAAAACAGTAAATGATAGTGGTAACTCTAGGGCTTATCACTGGTTGTGCTTTTCGATTTTTGGGAGAGCCAGATGAATTCCCCCCCCCAATAGCTTTTACATTGTTTCGACTCAACGACTGTAATCTACTCAAAGTTGTGGGTCACCCTCTTCGCTCACACCTGCTCATACCTGCTTGCAGTTGCGCATGATTAGGGATCTCTCATATTACATAAAAGGGTCTAATAAATGATAGAGCTTAGTCTCAGTACTTTCGATTCGGGATGTACTACCGTCAGGGGTTGGGAGTCTCTGCTAGTCTTGCTGTCGCCAACTGGAAAAAACAATCAAATAGTTACATTTGGGTTCGGAACTATGGAAAGTTATCCTAATGCTATATTTAGGAATGACACTCCCTTACTTCCAGTTGATGCAGTAGCGACTTTGATAGTAAACGTGAAAGCGTATACACTTATGCAGACCGTAAAGTAAGAAAAAGGGGTTTCTTGTTTAGTAGTTTGACTGTTCTATAACATACATGATGTCACAAAATTAACCGTGAAACCACGTTATTCAAACTATCTCCAATGATACAACGTAGGGATTAAAAAACTTACTGCGTAAGCTGCTGAATACAATGATCGCCACTGCCGCAGGGTCATCACCCAGCCATGAGAAATTAATTGTTAGACTTGAAGGCCAAAACCG
>JAMPIV010000111.1:0-45589 GCA_024509875.1 Oreohelix idahoensis
TTTTTTAGGGGGTTTATGCTAGACTTCGTTTGTAGGGGTGGGTTTTTGGTAGGTTCACATAGTTTTTTGGGATTATACCAACCCGGATCCAATGTTACTAGCTGGGGAGTTTATTTAGGTGGGGGGTGGGGTGGGTTGGGTTGGGGTGTGGGGGGGTGGGGGGGTAGTGTGGTGGTTATAGGAGGTAGTGGTTTTGGGATGGGTTTCAATACTTGTGTTTGTGTTTTACTGGGGATTAGTATTAGATGGATTAAAGTTAATTTAGTGGGAATAGGGGAGTTTCTTTTTAGAGGAAGGGACCGATGGTTGGGGGTATGAGCGCCTGTGATTGTATTCCGTATTTGAGGATGATAAGTTAGTCTTTTTGATGGTGGGAAGTTGGGGGTGTCGAACAATGGGAGTGTCGGTAAGGGGGTAATATTAGGGCATATAGTTTTGATTAGAGAATGATAAGATTATTTAAGAGGGTTATGGGGAATTGGGTATTGTTGTTGTTAGTGGTGTTTTATGATGTAGTTTGCTGAATTTAGGTTTTAGTTTGTATTGAAAGTGGGAAAGTTTGGTAGGTAGTTTTTGGGGGCTTGGATGAGTTGGGGTAGATTGGGGATAGTTTTTTAGGAGGAGTTAGTTGTCGGTTGTGTCTTAAGTGTGGAGGATGTTCTGGTTTTTTGTTAGAGGTTGGAAGAGCTAGTTGGAGTTGGAGTAAGTGGGATTGTTTTGTTAGTGTGGGGGGGGTTTTTTGGACTGAGGGTTTTAGAATGTTAGGGTGTGGTAGATGGTATCTGGGCTTTTGGTTAAGGTGAAGGATATGTTTTGGGGATTAGTGAGTTTTAGGGTGGAGATAGGATGTGGAGGGATAGTTTGTGTGGAGTTGGCGGTGGAGGTATGAGTCGATTGTTATTGGGTTGTTATTTAAATTGGGGTTAGGTTAGATTGTTACGATGGTGATTTAATTGGGGGTTTTTGGTTTGTTTGGCGGATAGTGTGGTAAGCAAGAGTTTGGTGCTGTTTATGGTTAGACATTGGATACAACCTTATGTGGGACTTTTGAATAATTGGGGATGGTGTTATGTTGTCAGTTGGAATGTTGGGGTTGGGGGTTAGTTGGTGTAGTGAGTGAGTGGAGGTATGTTAGGGGGGTGGTGGGGTGGGTGGGTGGGGATGAGTTGGGGGGAGTTTTTGGGTTTGGGTTATTTGGGGTGGAGGTCCGGTTGTTTGTGGGGTGTTTGTATTGTGCTTTTTCTATGGTGTTGGGTGTTTGGGTGTGTTGTATTCGTTGTGATGGGGTTTGTATTGTTAACTGGGTGTCTAGTTTGCCCGGGTTACTGCCATTTATGTGGGTTGGTGAATGGGTATTTATATTGGGGGGGGGGGGGTGTTGGGGGATTGAGGGTGGTGGGGGGGATTGGTGGGGTATGAGGAGGACGCTGTTATTGTTGTGTGGTTGGGGTTTTGGTGTTGGTGGTTGTTGGGGGGGGTTGGGTGGTTTGTTTTGGGTGGTGGGTTTGGGTGGGTCCCCCCTTTTGTTTTAGGGGTTTGGGGGGGGTAATGGTATAAGGGGTTTGGGAGAGGGGGCGGGAGGGGGGGGGTGTGTTTGTTTTTTGGGGGGGTGTTTTGTTGGGGGTTTGGTTTGGTTTTTTGGTGGTTGGGGTAGGTTTTTGGGTTGTTGTTTTTTTAATATTGGGTTATGGGGGGGGTTGGGGGGGTTTGGTATGGTGGGGTTGGTTTGGTTGGGGGTGGATACGATCCAAATTCTATCTTCTTCTTCTAGGCACTTAAAGAGATTTCTTTACGGACGTCCGTTCAATTTATTCCCTTAGTCGAAACGACAGTGGTTCTCAGAGTATTAAATTTCCGTGTTCAGTGGTCAACTAGAGACCGCCACGATAAATCGTTTTACGTGTCTAAGCAAGAGACGGGAAATAATTAACTTGGCGTGGGAATCAGAAATGTTTTAACTTCATGCGAACAAACGCTGAGTTTTAAAATCACTTCCTGATAACCGTTGGAAGAGAACGCACGCTTATAGAATAGAAGCCTCAAGCTACCTAATATCAACCTGATGCGTGATGCCATATGATGATGGATGGTATCCGCATGTCTGGTTTTGTGTAGTGTGCAGATGTGTTCAGTCAAACAATGTTCATACAAAAATAACAGGGCAATCCACATAGGACGTCAGTAAACTCACGACGTATAAAGTCAATGATTCTTGAAACAGCCGTTGACGTTTTTCTTCATTATTTATTGTGGACGCCACAGTGACAAATGGTTACGCGAATATGTAGACACATCAAACAGTCATTATCACAGCAACATTCAATACAGCAATAGACGGTAGACAGCATTACAATGATGAGTCAGATGCATGTTATATTTCATAGTGCTGTAAATGTAGTCAGGTGGAAAACTCCATCCCTTTCTATAACAGCCAGGAGATAACCAGATGTATGAGATCAGTTCACTCTCCTTAGTTTGACTTCAGCAAGACAGACACGTCTGCCGAAGTATAAATAATGTCCTCAAAAATATCCTCTAGATAACAAAGGTTTTTCAAACCTAGTTCAGGTAACCAAGTAGCAAGTAATAGTCCTTGGGACCTGCATCAACCGATGCAGCACAATACAGCGACATGTGAGCTAGGAAAACATCTCGTGACGACGACTTTCGAAGACAGGCTATGAGCCAGAAATCGTTCACGACCAAAAATCGATAGAGTTAATGAAAATGTTAATTTACCTTGCTTTCATGAAATACACAGAAATATCACGCCTCCCGGCATGTGGGAAACACTAGAGGTATTATCTCGAATAAACGAAATATCCATTAAGAGGACTACACATCCCTGACAGAACAAAAAAATAGCGGAGATCCCCTCTTCAACGAGGCATCTCTTTCGCCATTCCAAATCGCTCACTCCACTAGTGGTGGGCGGAAACCGATCGACCAAAAAGCAAGACAAGTCATGCGCAGTCCAGCGCAAAAAATAACCACAGCTCAAACTTAACTGCATTCGATACCAACGCGAGAAGACAAATGCTTACCGAGAAAAGTAACTATAAATTTCAAGCAGTTGTTGCCCTTGCGTTATAAAATAGATATTGTAATAAAATGATGTTGCGAGAATTTATCACGCAACATATCACCACCTCCTCCCGATAAAAAAAAATGTGGAACATATTTTTTTTTTTAAATATCAAAGAGCATGCGATAAGCGGCTCAAAACGCACGAATTATGCGCTGATAATTAATTAAATTGCCTAACATGAGGCTAATTATAGAGTGTCTGGTGAGGATATACCTCAACAGAAAAATAAATATGTCTCAAAAAATATTCACATCGGGGAGGTGTCACCAACACACATCACGTTAGCATGTAAACACAATATACGTATGCAAGTTACCATAATCATCATTAAACAGCATACTCTAATATTGTCTTTAAAAATGGATGTACAAATCTGATAGGAAAATTTAAATAGTACATTATTTGACATGTAATGACATAAGTACATAGTAAAGTTAAACTACATGACGATCCAGGACATATGCTCTGGTATTCCGAGGGTAAGTACACAATCTAGAACTCGTCATGCTTGATACTAGTAAGGTAAGTCCTCAGCTCAACAATGACATTCTGAGAAAGTACAAGCAATATAATGCTAATTAATAACTAATATGCTTCATAAGGTACAATACATTATTAATAATTGTGGCTGTTTAGTAAACTAACGGCCCTTATATTAACTACTCAGTCCTCCTCTATCATCTTAAAAAACGAACAGAAGAAGATGACAACAAAGCACGATAGTGTGTACATATAAAGTGAGTACAGATGTGCTAATCTATTGTAGTAATATAGGTGTGTTATGACTCTGTAATATATGGAAATATAGGACAGAAGTATTAGTTAGAGTCATGTGGGCATCTAGACAAAATGTCAGCCATCACATTATCCGCACCACGGATAGCTCGTACCGTGAAGTGAAAAGGTTGAAGAGCTATAGCATATCGAGTGGATCTCGAACTCTTCAAATTCTTAGTCTGAATAGCTGTAAGAGCTTTCTGATCAGTCTCTAGAATGAAATGTGCGCCCAGGAGGAATCTTTGTAGCTTTAGAATTGACCAAACCATCGCTAACAACTCACGGTCTAAAACCGAGTAGTTCCTCTCTGCCGCATTTAGTTTTCTAGAAATGTACATAACAGGATGCAGAGTATTTGCATATTCTTGCATCAGTGCTGCTCCAATCCCAGTGGATGAAGCATCACTCCGAAGAACAAAAGTCCTATCAAGAGTAGGTAATCTTAAGATGGGAGGAGAAGAAAATATATTCTTGATTTGGTCTAATGAAGATTGGCATTCTTCAGACCAACGGACCAGATTAGGCGAACCTTTCTTCAACAATGTTGAGAGAGGTGCCATGATCGAAGATAAATTTGGAATAAATCTCCCATAAAATTGAATTAAACCTAAGAGACTCCTAACTAGTTTCTTCGTTTTAGGAACAGAGATGTTCAGTATTTTGGAAGTATTGTGGTCTTCTGTCTTCAAGAGACCATGACCAACACGATGACCCAGGAAAGAGATTTCACCAAAACCAACAAAAGCTTTAGAAGGTTTTGCTGTCAAATTATTCTCACGTAGAGTGGACAGTAAGTCATATAACCCTAAATAGTGATCTTCCCAGGTATCACTGAAGAGACAGATGTCATCTAAGTATGCGATGACATCCGAACGATGTGACAGAATTCGACGCATCATGCGAACGAAAGTTGCAGGGGCGTTCATGAGACCAAAAGGCATAACATTCCATTGAAATAGACCCCTAGGTGTAGAAAAAGCAGTAAGAGGTTTGGCATGCTCTGCTAAAGGCACTTGCCAATAACCTTTAGACAAGTCAAGTTTAGTGAAGAATCTAGAATTAGAAAGTCTAATCAGTAGATCTTCTAACAAAGGCATCGGTTCAGCATCGAACTTTGTGACCTGATTCAATTTGCGATAATCAACACAAATTCGTATGTTCTTATCCTTCTTCCGGACAATAACCATGGAAGAAGAATATGGTGAAGTCGATGGTTCAATTATATTTAATTGAATCATTTCATCCAATTCCTTTTCCACTTGCGACTGAAAGTGTATAGGAATAGGATACGGCCTAACCCTAATTGGATTATTGTCGGTAAGAATTATGTCATGTTCTATGACATCTGTGTGTCCAGGAATGTCAGTGAGAACATCCTGAAATGTTTGTAACATCGACGAGACTTGTCGATGTTCGTCACCAGAAAGATTAGGAGAAACAGAAACGTTTTTCCAAGATTCCGTGGAATGTAATGGAACCACCGGAAGGGGAAGGTTGACATCAGAGAAGGTAGCTTCCTCATCCTGTATGACAGACAGGGATGAATAATGACCGTGAGGTGCAGGAGCATCATCCGTTGCCTGGAAAATAGGCAGCAAATAGTCCGGACGTTCGTGAAATTCCGAAAGCATGTTTATGTGGAAAGTTTTATGCTTTCCATCAATATCGACCACATAGTCAACATCGGAAATCCGAGAGACTATTGCATACGGACCTTTCCATGCAATAAGAAGTCTATTTTCCCTACTGGGGAGTAGGACGAATGCTTTGTCACCTGGACAAAGTTGTCGTAGACATCTATTCTTATTAGCAAACTGTCTTGCCTTCTCTTTAGCAATTTCTGATGAAGCAGTTGCTAGCTTACATGCCTCAATGATCTTTTGTCTAAGAGCAATGACATACTCATATGAGGATTGAGTTTCATCGCTAATATCATCGGCAGTGATGAGATCGTGTAATAAAGACATAGGGCCGCGTGGACGCGCGCCAAAGACAAGTTCGAAGGGAGAAAATCCTGTGTGTTCATTAGGGACTTCTCTATAGGCAAAGAGAGCCGCGGGTAAAACCCTGTCCCAATCTTGAGGATGATCTTCAGTTATCTTACCAAGCAAAGTCTTGAGCGTTCTATTCAGACGCTCAACTAACCCATTAGACATAGGATGGTAGATACTACTGAGAGATCGTTCAATATGTAAGGTAGACATTACCTGTGACATAGTGTCAGATATGAGTTGAGTGCCATGGTCTGATAATATTTCTCTGGGGAACCCCAAGCGAGAAAATATCAACCAAAGAGCATCTGCGATATCTGTAGTAGATATGCTCTTAAGAGGAATAGCCTCTGGCCAACGTGTGCACATATCGACACATGTAAGGATAAACTGATGTCCTCTGGCCGACTTGACCTTAAAAGGGCCAATAATATCTATGGCCATTTTCTGAAACGGCCGAATAGGAATGTCAGCAGCCTGGATAGGCGCAGCATGTCGTGGTCCTCTAGATTTGACCTCCTGACATACCTTGCATGATCGGCAGTAAATACGAATGTCCTTATTGACAAAAGGCCAAAAGAAAGCCGCAAGGACTCTCGACTTCGTACGGGAAAAACCCATATGTCCAGCACATTGCGAGTCATGAGCATGTTGTAATATTTGCACTCTCATGCTCTTGGGAACAAGAATTTGCGAATGTGCCGACGTAGTCGAATCTTGTACCATACGTACAAGTACGCCGTTTCTCATTGCAATCCAAGATTTTCTATTTGTATCCTGATTCGGATCACCTTTCTTCGCAAGAACGAAGAATTTTTTTAAAGAAGGATCTTCTTCTTGCAATTTTATGAAAGAGTCACGAGTGATTACTAAGTGACTATCTTGGCTATCAACTTCATTATCACTATTCAGTGAAGTTTCGGGTGTTTGTAGAGCTTGTGCTCTTGTAACTACTGCATTTGTAGCTTGCATGTTATTATCTTCCCAAGCAGCAATCTGCTGTGGGGTACACTCCCTAACTCCGTGAATACGACCAATAATAAGGTCCGCAATAGGATTAGGTAAGAGACAAGCATGCACATCTCCAGTAAAGAAAGGAGTGGCAATGCGAATTACAGCAGTAGGATATTTTTCTAGAGTGCCGCCAAATGTGACACATTTAATAACCCTTCCTGTAGCACAAGATGGATCTACAAGCGATTGTCTAACACCAATAGTGGTGCATCCGGAATCGAAAAGTAGTGAGACCGGAGTATCATTAACAAGACCCTTATGTAGAATTAAAGAACCCCTCCCGTCATGCGCAACAGCAGCAGGAAGAGCGGGAAGTGGGTGACCACAACTCAAAGTAGTTATGGTACCCGGTTCGAATAAAGTACTGCATTGGGGGCATTTGTTTGCTCTCTCAAAGTCAAAAGCAGAACCAGTGACAGCGTCAAAGTTTTTATTATCAACAACATGATTACAGGCTCCCTCAGTTTCCTGTTGTACAGCATTAGCCTGCTGATATCTCTTTTTTTTGTGTTGAGATCTACCCCGACTATTATTACCTCTGAAGTTATCAGAGTTATTATTATCTCTGCAGTTATTATTGTCTCTATTGTAATTGTTATCCTGGTTCGAATTCCAGTTTCCACGATTACTATCATGTTCACATTGATGCGAACATCTATTTGTTTGGTTCTGAGGTCTTCGGCAGGAATAACCTCTATTACCATATCCTCTTTTGAAATGCCTATAATTATTAGGGTGATAGTAACGACCACTATCAGGTTGTCTCCAATTCTTCGAAGAAGAATCACCATGAAATTGGTTTCCATGATTTTGACAGAAATTACCGCTGCTCTTTCTATCAAAATTTTGTTGGAATCTACGAGCAAAGTTTTGACCATACGGAGCTGCCGAAGCAACTGGTAAACCTTCTTTCACCTTAGAGTTACCCATGGTTATGTGTGGGTGTGCAGTTACGTATTGGCAACAGAAATCTTCCATTTCTTTTATTGTTTTAGGTTTACGTTCATGAAGGAAAGCAAGGAAAGACTCATTGACAGACGACATGACTTTGTCTCTAAGTATTAAGTCCATAAGTCCTTCATAAGTTTTTTCCGTCTTAGATAGTTCAACCCATCGTGAGAAAGTAATGCGTATTCTTGCAATAAACTCGGAGAATTCAACTCCATTTTCAGGTAACATGTTTTTAAATTGTAGACGATAGCCGTCTTCGTTAAGCTGATATTTCTTTAACAGAGCGGCCCTGACAACCTCATAATTGTTCTTGTCAGGTTCATCCACCATATTTAATATACTTAGAGCTTTACCTGTCAGTATCCCTGATAACTGATAAACATATTTTGCTTTGTCTATGTTATGAGCTGTACATGCTTGTTCAAATCTGTCCAAATAGAACATTATGTCATCACTGGAAGGACTAAATGTTGGTAACTTAATCTTAAAAGTATCATTATTAGCCTTACCAGAAGATGAACCCTTGTTTGAATCATTACCATTACTCATGTTCATCAATTTCAATTTTTCCAACTCTAAAGCTAAGACCTTTTCTTCATGTTCCATTTTTGCTTTCTCTTTCCTCTCATCAGATTCTCTCTGTAATCTTCTCTCCTCAGCCTGAGCCTCTATTTGAAGTCTTTCAGCTTCTTTCTCAAGTCTTTTATTCTCAGCCTCTTTTTCAAGTCTTTTATTCTCAGCCTCTTTTTCAAGTCTTTTATTTTCAGCCTCTTTTTCAAGTCTTTTATTTTCAGCCTCTTTTTCAAGTCTTTTATTTTCAGCCTCTAGCTGGAGTTTTCTTTCCTCAGCTTCTGATTCCCTTTTTTGTTTTTCCATTTCCATTTGGAATCTTTTTTCATCCACCTGCATCTGCAGTTTCTTTTGTTCAGCTTCCATATGCAGTTTCTTTTGTTCAGCTTCCATTGCTTTATCATATCGAGCAGTTGCAAATTCTTCTAACTTATCACCAGTCTTCCCAAGCAATTTACCCTGCTCAATAAAGTGCTCAAATGTAGACATGTTGTCTAACATATGAGTCCAAAACCTGAAATAATTAACTAATTTATTTCAAACCTAAGTGTAACAAGTCTTAATTAAGCACTTGTATATTCACATCACCTTATATTATCCCAGTCTCTGTGGGAAACAAGTCTCCAATCAAAGAACTTGTATATGAAATATCACCAATCAATTCTTGATCATAAGTGCACTTCTCATTCAATAGTGCACAACACTATTCATCATTCATTTATCATCAGTGTAGTAGTAACAGTGCATTAGCATAGCCCATTAACTAATTACTATAACTGTAAACAATGACTATGTAAACACATGCAGAATGTAAACATTGAAAATGTAAACAATGCAAACAATGTAAACAATAACAATGTAAACAATAACAAAGATCAGCAACAATACAAAAACGTTCGCAGAAATCAACTAAAAATAAAGCAGAAATTAATGAAATATCACAAAAAATGTGACGATATCTGCGCTATAATTAAACAAAATACATGACACCACAGTGTATAAACAAAAATGTTGTATGAAACTAAATTATAGACAAGAGTAGGCTAACAAATACAAACAAATCAAAACAAAACTAAAGAATGCGAAATAATAACGAAAACAATATTAAAACATGTCATCACAGCTAACATAAATAGCAACAGAAGTCGCTTAGCAAATTCCAGTATCGGAAATTTGCAAACCCTACAGAAAACGCTCACAATAGACGACCTCTATGACGTGGCATAATCTAACGGAGACACCACCCAACCGAGAACCCGCTGAAATATAAACATATAAATATACAAATAACATATAGACATATAACATATAGAATGAGATGATACACAGAAGACTCAGCAGAAGTATAAGGGCACAGTTTACATACAAACAGGCCACTTAACTTATAGGCTTCCAATCGTAGAACAGCAGAAAAAACGGATGTCAATCAACGTCCTAAAGAGCGAAGCTCCAACGATGATGGCACATCTGAACTGCTTCCACTGCTAACACGATGGTACTTGAGCTTCTGAAATACTGTGTGTTGAGTTGTTTCGGCACTTGACCTTCTAATCCAAAAGTAAGTTGATGGAAATCGGTACTTGGCCTTCTTCAGAAAACAACCCGTTTCAACCGGCACTTGACCTTCACAAAAACGACAGCACTGGAACCTTGACAGCAGCAACTTGCTTGACTTGCGTAAAAGATAACAGCAGTCCGAGTTATCCGGCAACATGTAACAACGCCGGGTACTGTCAAATTCTTGTTTCCGTCAAAAAATTGAAATTTTGACTTTTACCGGGCAACGCCGAGTACTTTGAAAATTTTGAAGATGTTGACTGTCTTGAAGAATGTTAATTTCTTGATGGATGCTGATAAATTCTTGTTGAAAATGAAGTGGGTAAGGGACCCCGTGTTTGCTGGTACCAGAATCAAACCAGCTTATGGCCACCAAATGATGCGTGATGCCATATGATGATGGATGGTATCCGCATGTCTGGTTTTGTGTAGTGTGCAGATGTGTTCAGTCAAAACAATGTTCATACAAAAATAACAGGGCAATCCACATAGGACGTCAGTAAACTCACGACGTATAAAGTCAATGATTCTTGAAACAGCCGTTGACGTTTTTCTTCATTATTTATTGTGGACGCCACAGTGACAAAATGGTTACGCGAATATGTAGACACATCAAACAGTCATTATCACAGCAACATTCAATACAGCAATAGACGGTAGACAGCATTACAATGATGAGTCAGATGCATGTTATATTTCATAGTGCTGTAAATGTAGTCAGGTGAAAAACTCCATCCTTTTCTATAACAGCCAGGAGATAACCAGATGTATGAGATCAGTTCACTCTCCTTAATCTGACTTCAGCAAGACAGACACGTCTGCCGAAGTATAAATAATGTCCTCAAAAATATCCTCTAGATAACAAAGGTTTTTCAAACCTAGTTCAGGTAACCAAGTAGCAAGTAATAGTCCTTGGGACCTGCATCAACCGATGCAGCACAATACAGCGACATGTGAGCTAGGAAAACATCTCGTGACGACGACTTTCGAAGACAGGCTATGAGCCAGAAATCGTTCACGACCAAAAATCGATAGAGTTAATGAAAATGTTAATTTACCTTGCTTTCATGAAATACACAGAAATATCACGCCTCCCGGCATGTGGGAAACACTAGAGGTATTATCTCGAATAAACGAAATATCCATTAAGAGGACTACACATCCCTGACAGAACAAAAAATAGCGGAGATCCCCTCTTCAACGAGGCATCTCTTTCGCCATTCCAAATCGCTCACTCCACTAGTGGTGGGCGGAAACCGATCGACCAAAAGCAAGACAAGTCATGCGCAGTCCAGCGCAAAAAATGACCACAGCTCAAACTTAACTGCATTCGATACCAACGCGAGAAGACAAATGCTTACCGAGAAAAGTAACTATAAATTTCAAGCAGTTGTTGCCCTTGCGTTATAAAATAGATATTGTAATAAAATGATGTTGCGAGTGAATGTGATGAAGAAAGCTGTTGTGGACGAGAGAAGAACCATGTTGTTCAATGGACGAGTGAATGAAACTTCATTCCTCCAATGCAGTCACGCATGGACGCACACGGCCAGGCGTCTGCTTATAACAAAGGTTGACCTGACTGACCCGACCGGATTGTGAGACTACTGCTAGACAGGAATTTGTAAAAAAATGGACAGTCGCCTTTAAGGAAAAGACTGACCTTACCGTTCAGGTAAATGTATTATTAGGCACCATTCTGAGACGAAATGTCCAGAGTGGCTGTAGTTAATATATCTGTAAAAACAAACAGAAGATTGATTACCTGTATTATCTTCCACAGCGCAGTTGGAGAATCCTAACCAGTTTCTGGATTTTGATTGCTGACCAAGAGCCTACTCCGCCTCCACGTGGTGGTCCTGGAAGCAGGCTGCATCATTGCAGTCTGGCTGAGAGAGTAGGGATCGAAGAGGGAAGGCAAACTCGGACCCAAAAATGCCATGCTGAAGTCGGATGTGCCGGTCGAAAGGCGCAGATATCGCAGCTCCGCTGTAAACAGACACAACGCAACCAACGTCCTTTTCAGGACGAACGAGGAAGAAGAAGAAGAATTTAGTTAGATATATCCTGTAGGTATATACCTCCTCTTGCTTTATCCTGTATTAATGTTTTGTCTTGTATGTTATGTAATGTCTGACGGAAGATGACATGTCTAATTAGAGAATGTATTTCTTGGTAGCGTTTTGTTTGGAGGGTTAAAAATATTACATATGTATAGTAACTTTGGGATACCATACATGTTTACAATAATGCCTCTACCGAATACTGTAGCATTTTTATATTTGTAGCGTTTTAATTTGTTTTCAGTTTTTATATTATATTTCCCAACATTTCTTTGTTTGTTTTATACGATGTGACAGATTATGGTCATAGATTTCTATATCTATTTCCTCATCTACACTTCTCTTTACCTAACAGTTTCATCTATATCTGTTTTTAAATAATTTCATCCTATACTCAGTGATTGTCTTTTCCTCTCATCGAATTTTCTCTCATCTAATTTAGCAAGCATTGAATTGCTGTTCGCTATTTTTCCCTTTGATGAGAGTTTGGCAGCACACCTGATTAGCATGTGTGAACCAGTTTCATTTGATTCTGTACGCCAGAGATCGAGAAATCGTCGTAACAGTGATCAGGGGAGATAATTTGGAAACCTAAGGGCAGACAATTGTCTATTACCTTTTCCTAAATTCGTTCGTTGAAAGTAATTAAAACACGGTGAGAACGAGAGATCAAAGCCATTGCTCGCCAGAAATGGCCCATGCGAAGCAGAGACGTGAAATTTGCACGTATTAGCAAATTACCTTACGCTTGATCTAGCGAGAGAGCATGAGTTCTGGTATTTCGGCTTTCGTGTGAGCCAGATCTTTCATTGGCAAATCTGAACGTAAAATTCCCCTAGGTGCGAACATATCGCAGAGAGAGAGAGTCTGGGTTTCGATAATAGTGAATCATTTCATTTCATAAGATATAAACTCCAGCAGTTTAGACTTCATTCATTCAGTACTCCGCAGTTTCTCTAGACAAGCTAGCTTCGTTTCAAAATTTACTTTCAATAAGTAAAGTTCTCAGTTTGTGTTGGAAAATAGTCTTTGTAGTCCTGTGTTGAGGTTATATATATATATATATATATATATATATATATATATATATATATATATATATATATATATATATATATATATATATATATATATATATATATATATATATATATATATATTCATAACCCTCCACTCCCAAAGGAGCATAGGCCTTCAACAAACACATGCCAAGTCCTCCTGTCACGTGCCATCATCTCAAGTTCTTTCCATGTTCTCCTCATTATTTTCACCTCTGTTTCCAGCTCTCTTCTCCATGTGCTTCTTGGTCTACCTCTGCCTCTCTTGCCCTGGGGGTTCCAGAACAAGGACTGTCTTGTAATGCTATCAACAGGTATCCTCAGTGTGTGTCCTATCCATCGCCATCGTCTTCTTCTCATCTTTTGTTCCACTGGCACGTGTCTAGTTCTTGTCATCAGTTCCACGTTGGTAACCATGTCATACCATTTTAATCCCTCTATTCTACGCAAGCACCCATTTGTGAAAGTCTGTAGCTTTTTGGTTGTTGTCTTTGTTGTTCTCCATGTCTCTGAGCCATACAATAGGATTGACTTCACATTTGAGTTGAAGATTTTTATTTTCGTGTTGGATCCTATTTCTCTTGATCTCCATATATTTCCCAATGCAATGAAAGCTCCTCTTGCCTTTTGTATTCTTATTTTGATATCGCTGTCTCTCCCTCCAACTTTGTCTATATTACTGCCAAGATATATGTACGATTCTACATCTTGTATTGGTGTTTCTTCAAGTTCAACCCTGTTATCATTACCTGCATGTATTCTCATTATTTTTGTCTTTTCCCTGTGTATTTTCAGACCCAATTGCTGTGACCTCTCATCGAGTGTTTTCAATTTGTCCTGCATCTGATTACGGTTATGGGACAGAAGAGCCAAGTCATCAGCCAAGTCATCAGCAAAATCCAGATCATCCAACTATACTAGAAATGTTGAGTGATTTAAGTGGTAAAATCGCCGATTTCATTTCACTAGTTTATTTATGTGCAGAGTGATTAAATAGATAGTCATTTATATTTCTCTAGTTTTTTCTCGTGTTACAGTGGTTAACAGAATAATTAAAATTTGCTAGCTAAGCTAGTCCTGCAAAATAAATTTATTTAATTTATTGCTAGTAACCACTCAGAGAATATTTTAACCGATTAGTAAATGCACTGAGCATTGCGTGTATTGACGAAATATATTTATATATATTTCTAATTCATGATGAGTAGATTATTTTTTTTTAAATGACTATAATTTATTGCATACGAGTTTAAACGTTAAGACAAGCTCTAAGCTTGCAGTTTATAATTTAAGTTAAATAACCGAAGTGGATAAATATAGTATTTTACGCGAGGTAGGATAGGATTGTGAATACTGTTATGGTTAAGTATTTTGTATGTTTCTCTTCCATTACACAGTATCTGGGTCATACCCTAAAACTACCAGCGGCTTCTGTTTATGTATATCAGAGAATAACCAGACGAAAGAACAATTGTTGTAATTCATGCGGTACCTGGCATATAGATCCAGAGTTCTTTCCCTATATCAAAGTTTCAGTCGGCCCGTGGTGGCGACTAAATCAAAAACATTTGACATAATTTAACTTGTGACATTACCTGAATAAGAACCACTGTGTTGTGTAGAAGATCTATCCTGACCAGATTATTTTACCTGACACTCAATGTAACGATCGATTATTCCAAGCTACTGTACCCTTGTGAACATTAGATCTCATAAGTAGTTTCCTACATGGACAAAAATTGAGGTTGCATTTATCAGCATCCTACTTACCATAGTGAAGCAAGCGTTTCCCAAGATTTGAGTTCATTAGCCTTGGAGAAACTGGGGCTTGTTTTTCGCCAAAACACAACATTGGATGGACTGTGTTTGTGTACCTAAATGATTGTTCCAGTTGTGGTTAATGCACCTATTAGGTAAGGTTGAATGCTTGTGATCACAAGTGAGTCAGAGTGAGAGAAAATGCAGGGATGAATAATTCTGTTATTGTATAACCAATATGTAGCGAGATCTGTGAGATAATCGCTAAATTCAGTAAGAGTTTGGTCCTATGATAATAAATAAGCCCGCCCGTGTGTGTCTGCCTATCTGCGTCCCCAAAGCCAGTATAGCGCTGTAGTTTATATCGTAGTAGTCTGGGCAAAGCCTTCACGCAACGAGACTATAACGTCTCGCTTTCACTAGTACTGGCTTTTGCTTCCGACCATGGAAAATTAATAAACATAGTGTCCGATCTGCTGCACGAAACTGAAGCAAGACTTATAATTAACGATCTGCCAGAACTGTGACCGAAACAGTTGTCTGAATTAACGTACTATTTTAACTTTAACGCCACTAATTAGTAGTAACTCGGACATTTTCCAGTAGTGTAACAACGAAACGGAGGTATAATTAACGATAATACTACCAACCGCCTTGCCAAACCCTCTTCGCTCTGCTCGCGGGACTAATACTATAACCTCTCTGTTGGACACGCCAGCAGATATAAACACACAGACAGTTTAAAATCTCGCCGAGTAGTGTATTTCTGACGTCACACAAACTAGGGGTTTATTTGAAGGAAAAAGATGATAGAGAAGAAGGAAGGGGGATGATGGCCGACTTATGGAAAAGTTAAATATTGACGATTAACAGTGACAAAACTGAAAATCTAAACGACACATAATATAGCCATAAAAATCATAGCTTAAGATAGCTTAATGTCCCCTGAGCAATAATATGCTTTAAAAAAATATGGTAGTCAAATTATTAGCCAAGATATTGAAAGAATACTATATGTCTCCTAACACTAAGACGAACACACTGTTGTTCTTGCTCATTTATCCATAACGTTAGTGGGGACGCAAGTTTGAAAAAAAGAGGCAGTAGTTTCATTCAAATCCGATTGGTTGGTAGAAGAGTATAGGAAGGAGGATATTGGTTAGGTAAAAATTAAAAATATATTTTGAATACTCACTCCTAGAAGTTTGGAGTTTTTTTTTTAATTTGAATTGAACAGCTAGACCTTCGCTCTGATTGGGCCAGGCTAGTATATTGGCAAAAAGCTTTCAAAGGCTTGTCGCCAGTTGAAAATTATTTTGTGTAAGCAAGCTGCGTTGTTACCAGCAGTGCTAAGAGTGAAATAAAAAAAAAACCTTGGCAGTCTGAAGCAGGGGCAAAGCTGAACTTATGCTAATGCCAGTCAACGTATGTTTGTGATATTTCTTTGAATTGTGGTAAGAACGAAGTTATTAATCTTGATATTACAATAAAATTTGGTGTATGAGATACTGCTTGTTTGGAAGGCTTTGCGACTAAGTACAGGGGTCCCCAGCAGACTTATGCAGGGCCTGTGGTGTTGTACACAAGCAGTAAAATTGATATGTGTTGCATAATTTAAAATGATTTCCACAGTTGCCAGTGGGAAGGCTAACCCACCTTATTATATGGGAGAGAATCATTGGTGCATTGTCAGAGGCGTTGTAACCATTAGGGAAAAGAATAGGAACACTGGTATGAGTGTTATCTCAGATGGAAATGGTTGAAATGGATTGGTCAGAAAGATCTGACCCTTTACTTTTATTGAATTATGCCATGTGTTGATTGTGGAAAAATATTGTAGAAGTGTTATTAAGAATCATAACCTTGTTTCATTGTTTTTTGTTCTGGTACTTTGTTAGTGCCAGAACCCTGGTGACTTTCTGATTGAGAGAAAAAGTGACATCTTGTTGGACTAAGAGGTCTACTATACTACACTACATCAGGAACTGTGCCAGCTTCGTCGTTCGAGTGAACTGTATGAGAATGTCAGCACCATAGCTACAATATATATAAAGATAAGTGCCTATGTGTTGGCACGAAATAGTTCATCCATTACTGACTTTATTTAAAGGAAACTAAAAATTATTTCATTGTTCAACTAAAATTCCACAAGATATTACTAAAAGAAAAGAGTGATGATGATAACACCCCAACCATACCATTAAGTACCAGTGGGACTTAGAAATAGAGAAATATATATATACAGTACTTTGCAAAAAAAATGGCAGTCATATTTTGGCAACGCAGCACACTCATAGAAGCAAATAATAATAAAAACTGTATTTCCAGAGGAAGATTGGTATCTCCCCTATCTATTAACACTGGTTTCAGTACAGTATAATGTTGCCTTCTCCAGCAAGGCAAGCCTGGATGCGGCGAGGCATACTTCCCACAAATGTTTGTAGGTAATTGTGAGTCAGACTGTCCCAGTATTTTTCAGCTACCTTCTTCAATTGTTCAGCGTCTCCGAGTCCACTCTTTTTTAAATGATTCTTGAGTAGTGCCCAAACGTTTTCAATTGGGTTTAGATCGGGAATGTTGCTGGGCCACTTCAGCACTATCACATTCTTCTCTTGCAGCCATGCTTTGGTGGTATGAGCTGTATGATTTGGGTCATTGTCATGTTGAAATGTGCACCTATCGGGGTACATGACCTGCATAAATGGCAGAAGGTGTCCCTCTAGTATGTCGATGTACCTTTCTTTCGTGAGAATTCCTGTGAAAACACACAGTGGGGTGAGACCTCTTGCTGACACCCCTCCCCAAAGGTGGAATTTCTAGGTATGTTTCGGTCGCTGGTACACAGGCGTTACAGAGCCTTTCGTCCAAATATTTATTTGAGCAGGATAAGACCAAACAGAACATTCATCTGAAAAAATCACATTGTCCCATGACAAATTTTGGTGTTCGTGGCACCAGTTCAAGCGCATCTGTTTGTGAGTCTCTGTGAGCAATTGTGACGAAATTACCCGCTTTTTTGTGTAATTCATCCGGTGTAGCTCCCGGTTGACAGTAGCATTAGATACCTCTGGGCTTCCCAACTCGATCATGCGCTGCCGTATGTTTTCTACACTCTTCATTGACCCAGCCCGAACGATTTGGGCGAGACGCCGATGGTCCTTTGTGTCCAAAATTCTTGGCCTCCCACTACCTTCTTTTCGCTCGATTCCATTACCTGCTTTTAATTTACAAACAACTCTGTAGACAGTCCGCTCAGGAATGTTCAAGGTTTCAGAAATATTGGAACATGTTTGATTTCCTTCATTCCAAAGCTGTGAAATTAACATACACTTTGACTTTGTATCCATTTTCTGCCACTAGCATTAGAAATTGTCGTCTGCTCTATTATCAAGGGACGTTACTCTACGCTAATTTTTTTTTTACTTTTGGTAGTGTTTGCTCACTTCAGTGGAGTGCAAATTTGGGACAGAACATACATATTTAATTAGATTTCAGCTTATTTAGCTGAGCAATATGACTGGCATTTTTTTTGCAAAGTACTGTATATATATATATATATATATATATATATATATATATACATATACATATACATATACATATACATATATATATATATATATATATATATATATATATATATATATATATATATATATATAAATATATACATATATACATATATATATATATATATATATATATATATATATATATATTATATATAATATATATATATATATATAATATATATATCATTAGATTGTAATAATATTTGTATAGACAGAAGATCCATTGTGGTATTTGATTTGTTGTAAATAAATCCATAAATTTCATTTTGTTGTTGGTCCTGACTCAGAAAATTCTGAATCAGGCCAAATAAAATTATAATATAGTCAATTACACAAAATTCAGCCACAGACTTCTATAAGATATATATTAGAGAGTTAGTCTGTTTGTTATTGTTCTATTGACTCAGTCCTATATATATATATATATGTTAGAATTTAAATGTGTTTGTATTAATTTTACTTACAATACATCATACCTCCATAACCCTAGACATTTAGACGTAGTTATCATACAAACTAGTCAAGAATAAGTCTGATTGAGGTCATAAGGTGGTAGCAGAAAGGTACTCTGATAACTCAACCCAAAATTTGTTATAATCAGGGACCTTCACAGCTGACCTCATTCAGTACAATAGAAATAACATTAAATAATAACATCTGTAACACCAAATCCACCACACAGTATACTGATTGATTGTGTTCTTCTTAGATATTACTATTGCTGTCTACTTCAGAATAGATTATCGGATAACCCTTGTTCTTATTGTAGAGGGAAAACCTAGACCACAGCGTATAAATCTGTGACTCTGTGGGGGCTAATAACTTTTCTTATAACGGGATTGTGAGCTCAACAGAGGGGGAAAGGATTACACCTATGGGTCTATTCTTTTATTAATTCATTAACGTATGTTTAGTTGTATGTGATTTGATAATCAACTTATTTGATGCTGTGAAATTCTTATGATAAATAAAATTTACATAAACTTTATTCACCTGTGTCGGTCAGCTCGTCCAAACAAATCCATATGTCATAGATATAGTTGTTTTCACGTCTGTACGTCCAACTGTCATCACTTATGTGCGTGTGTCTGTGAGTGGTTGATATAGAGTATTTCTATATAACTGAGTAATCTGTCTGACTAACACTTTCTGTTGTAGAAATAGGCTGAGCGAGAGAAGTTTTATTTTTCGAGTCTCAGGGACAGACTTTACTGATTTTCCACCATCTCACTCGTGAAAAGCTATTTCTTATATTATCTCTCACTGAGTCACCTCATGTTCTAGTCTATTCAGAAGGGACCAATCTTTGTCTTAATTCCCCTATCATAAATCTACGACATATGGTATAAACAAGAAATTTACTCCTTATATTTTCATGTTATTCGTTTGCGCTAGCTGTAAAGGAAAGTCTGTTTTATTTGTCCACTATCCTATGCCCATTATTTGTGATTTTTTAATGTTGATTTTTAAACCACTAGTTCTGCTAAATTTATCTAAGGTATCTAGGATATTTTTTATTGATGAAATGTTTGGGGGGAAAAAGAATGTGTCATCTGCGGATGCTATTAATTTCTTTTCACCAACACCTGGTACAAAGACGCCTTGAATACTTGTATTTTTCAGGATACTTTCTAATAAGGGTTCTAAAACTAGTACATATAGTAAAGGATACATTGGACAACCTTGTCTGACTGATCGAGTGAGAGGGATAATTTCAGTTATAGTGTGATTTATCATCAATTTGCTTTCCGGTGTTTTGTATATGATTTTTATCCAGGTTCTGAAATATTGGCCGAAATTATTTTCTTGTAGAATTTTGTGTAAAAAGGAATGTGAAACCCTGTCGAAAGCTTTTTCCTGATCTACGGACATTATTGCCGCAGGTGTGCTTTTATCATGCGTTTATTGAATGATATTCCGAATGAAATGTGTATGTTTGTTTATGTTTCTATTTTTGACTCCACATTGTTGATCCTGGTGTATGAGTTTGTGCATAAAAGGTTGTAATTTTAATGTTAGGATTTTGGTAAGTATTTTATAATCTGTATTAAGGAGAGAAATTGGTATGTAATTTTGCATGTATTTCTTGTCTGTGTTTACTTTGTGTATTACGGTCACGTAGGACATATTTAAACTATTGGGGAGTTCTTCTTTGTTAAAAGCCTCCTAAAGTGTTTTTAAAAGGAGTGGCACGAGTAGGTGATAACATTTTGAGTAAAATTCCACTGATAGACCGTCTGGGCCAGGGATATTTTGTTTGTGTAGTGTGTTTAATGCGGACTGTAGGTTATTTACTGTGAGAGGTTCATCCAAAATATTTTTCTCAGTCATTTAGCCGTGAGCTCCCTTCTGGGGAAAATCCTCCTGTTGGAGACTGTGTATTTCTCTACTCTTTTGTATGTTTTGTTATATTGTTAGAAATTGTTTACTCGGTGTCTCTTGAAATGGGGCGTATGGTCTGGTTCTTACGTGAGCCCCGTTAAATGTGTATTGGTCATACTTTGATATTTTTTCTTGTAGTGAAAAAATTTGCGGGGCATTCCTGTCTAATTTTTCGACTAGGAAAAGTGCTTTTTCTAACATCTGCTTTTGTTCTCTATCATTTTTTTTTTTGTATGTGAGTTGCAATAGACTGTATTACTTCTCTAATAGTTCTTTTTAGCAAATCCCAGTATTGTGTTATGTATTCTGTTGGTGTAGTACTGGTGTAATCTTGAATGGGTTTTGCCATAGTAGTAATATAAAATTCGTTTTGCAATAGAGAATTGTTGAACTTTCAGTGGGGAGACCTTTTCGTAAAGTTTAAATATTTTTTTTCCGTTGACCGATAGAAGGACGGCTTTATGGTCAGAGAAATTAGTATTATGATTTATGTTTCTTACTTTAATAATGGTGTAACTACTATGTATATAAAATCTGTCCAATCTCGTAGAACTTCCAAAGGGGCGTGTTCTGTTGGTGCATGTTGTATCTGTACCTTTTGGGTATTTTTTCCTGTATGCGTCTCATCACACCTAAAGTGTCTTGCAATATGTCTATTTGCCTATGTTCTGTCCTCATTTGGTTTCTTTCTGAGTGTAGTGACCCTCGTATTCTATCTAATTCTTGTAATACTAAGTTAAAGTCTCCTCCTATTATGACTTGGTTTCCTTTATATCGTTGAGTTACCGTGTCAGACAGTGTTTGGTAGAAGTGTAATTGTTGTGCTCTCACTGATGGAGCATAAACGTTTATTAGAGTGTGTGTATCTGTGTGATCGTTTGAATTTCTTATTTGTATTATTGCAAACCTGCTTCTCTACCTTTTTTATGTGTTATTTCCCTTTGATCTGAAGTCTGCAAGATAGCTACTCCCGCGTGTGATGTTCCTAGGCTAAAATGTGCGTTTCGTAAACCTAGTAGTATTGTGTTGTGGTTCGCACGTGATTCGTCATTAACCAGGGTTTCTTGTAGAAACATAAAATCTGGTTTATATGTTTGTATTAAGGCTAAAATTTTATCTGTCATATTTGTGAGACCTCTCACATTGGGTGTCATAACGTTTAAACTGTTTGTCATTGTAGTGGGCGGTAGGAAGAAGTAATTGTGTTGTGTTTATTTAAACCTAATTTTCTTGCAACATCGTACAATATAAAGGTTCGAACGGATAAGGGCAGGAAAACAAAACATTACCCTCGTGAATTATATTCAGACACCTAGGTATACACCGATGTAAATATATGTATCTACGCGACTACTCATAAATATATCTACACAAAGTGAGTGCGACCCAAAGGGAATTGTGTATGTATAAAGATAAATCAATAGTAATGTTTTAAAATATTCGCAAGTCCCCTTTCCGTCTGTTCGAATCGTCCATGTAACAAACAGTGTTCTTAAGAGGGAGTTCATTATGCATGTTTCAGAAGGTCAGGGTTTGTGTAAGTGGGTTTCCGTCATCATCCATCCTTAAGGCAGTTACATCAAAACATGGCTCGTAGTAACCTTCTTCTGTTGTAAGAGTCGTCCAGGAAGAGGAGGTATCTTCTTTGTAAGGCGTGCCTGGAGCCGAATCGCTTGAATTATTATTGGTCTGTTGTCTGCTGGGTTGACTGATGCTTGTCTCCAGAATGGATTGGGGAGATAACTGTGTTGTTCTCCTGATGGTCGCCCGTGTACTTTTCTTTTTATTTTGTTTTCTCTTGTTGATAAATACTGTAAAATTGTCCTTGTTAGCGTTTTCAGAATCCGATTCCGACGACATAATGGCGATTGTTATTTTTGTCGGTGGTTGGTGGTGTAAAAGAGTTGCATTGACAGAGGTTGTGCTGACTGACAACTGGCGGGATGGGTTTTTGGTTTGTTTGTGTCGGTGGTACTGGTGGTAAAGAGTGTAACGGCTCTGTAGTTTGTTTGACAGAGGTTTGCTGAGAGTTGCTGACAACTGGCGGGATGTTTGGGTTTTTGGTTTTTAAAGAGTGTGTGTTTGACAGAGGTTGTGCGGTGGTACGGTGGTACTGGTGGTAAAGAGTGTAACGGCTCTGTAGTTTGTTCATTGACAGAGGTTGTGCTGAGAGTTGCTGACAACTGGCGGGATGGTTGTTTGGTTTGTTTGTGTCGGTGGTACTGGTGGTAAAGAGTGTAACGGCTCTGTAGTTTGTTCATTGACAGAGGTTGTGCTGAGAGTTGGCTCTGTAGTTTGTGCTGACAACTGGCGGGATGGTTGTTTGGTTTGTTTGTGTCGGTGGTCGGTGGTGTACTGGTGTATTGAAGAGTGTAACGACAACTCTGTAGTTTGTGTTCATTGAGAGACGGCTCTGTGTTTGATTGACAGAGTTGCTGACAACTGGCGGGATGGTTGTTTGGTTTGTTTGTGTCAGTGGTACTGGTGGTAAAGAGTGTAACGGCTCTGTAGTTTGTTCATTGACAGAGGTTGTGATGAGAGTTGCTGACAACTGGCGGGATGGTTGTTTGGTTTGTTTGTGTCGGTGGTACTGGTGGTAAAGAGTGTAACGGCTCTGTGTTTGTGACAGAGGTTGTGATGAGAGTTGTGACAACTGGCGGGATGGTTGTTTGGTTTGTTTGTGTCAGTGGTACTGGTGGTAAAGAGTGTAACGGCTCTGTAGTTAGTTCATTGACAGAGGTTGTGATGAGAGTTGCTGACAACTGGCGGGATGGTTGTTTGGTTTGTTTGTGTTGGTGGGTACTGGTGGTAAAGAGTGTAACGGCTCTGTAGTTTGTTCATTGACAGAGGTTGTGATGAGAGTTGCTGACAACTGGCGGGATGGTTGTTTGGTTTGTTTGTGTCGGTGGTACTGGTGGTAAAGAGTGTAACGGCTCTGTAGTTTGTCCCTTGACAAGAGGTTGTGCTGAGAGTTGCTGCTTGGTGGTTGTTGTTTTTTTTTGTGGGGGGGCATTGATTAACCCAATGATTGTCCAGTCCGCATGTTGCGCATGGTGTGCGTTGACCTGGGATAGTGACGAAGATTTTCGGATTTTTCTTCTCCTATCCTTGTGACTGCAATTTCAAGCTTAAATAGTGGGGAATGTCTCTAGTTGGATTTCACAGAAAAGCCCACTTATCTTTTGCGTGTTGGAGCTGAAAGGCTTTAGCCTCTTTATCGCCCGTGATAGAGGCGACGATTGAAAGAACTGCTTCTTTTTTAATCGTTGGGGGTAGCCTGTGTAACATATCCTGTCCACATCTGCGACTGGAAGAAAAAACGACCATCAATGCCATTGTTATTGAAAGTGGCAGAGGATATAAGTGTTTAGTTCTTTAATTTGTGCATCAAACTAAATATTATTTAAAGTATTTTTATTCTAAACATGGTAAACACACGTTTTTTAGCAACTTAACAAATGTACTAATAAAAATTAGAGATTCCTTTATGCTTTACAAAAATTTGTATAATGAATTGATAAAAAATAAATTAAAAAATTAAAATCTGTAATTTAGTTTGATATGTTATTTGTAGTTAAATTGTTCCCCTTTGGGAGTAAATTGGATGCCTTCCCCTAACTTATTTATCTGTGCTGTATAAAGTATCACATCGTTAAGTTCTTTTTTTTTTTTTTGTTTCACTTATTTCCGAGATTGTTGTGAAGGACTGCTAGCTGGATGTTTAACCGTCACGTGGTAAGTTTATTCAAGTGTTGCTGCTTGTTCAATCCCTAAACTTATTTATTTATTTTTTCTAAGTGTAATGATTTTACCTCTATATCTATTATTGATAGTGTACCGACGTGTCGTTAAAAGTACTACTAGCTGAAATGAAGATCCATGTGTGTTTTTTGTTTCCTCTTGTGTCTACCCATAGTCTGGTCTTCCTTTACTCCAGCTTATATATGATTTTATCAATGATGATTTGACGTATGGTGTCTAAAATTGCAATAAGTAATTCTGACTTTGTATTTTTTTGCTGTGTTGTTTTGTTTGATATGTCAGTGATATACTGTCTCTCTTATTCTATGGTTTTGGTTCGTTGTTGGTGGACTGCTTTATTTTTCTATCCATAGTTATATAACTGTAATCTCTGTAGTCAGTTGTTGGAGTTGGGATTTGATGTGTAGTTTATTCTTACTTGACAGCGTATTATTTGTCAAACTATTTATTGTTTTTGGAAATGGTTTCAACATTCCTGCTCATACCACTATGACACATGTTAATAATTTCACAAAACATATCTGAAAGCGTTGCAATTCTCCACCAGTAAGACCATCAGTAGTTCTGTATTACTAATCTATCCCAGTTAGATCGTATGTAGCTCTGTCAACATTACAGATCTGTCCCAGTTATCTCATCCCATCTGTAGTTCTGTCAACACTTCAAATCTGTCCCAGGCTGATCATCTGTAGTTCTGTAAACAATAGAAAATTTGTCCCATTTATCTGATCCCATCTGTACGTCTGTCAATGTGACGTATAATGGAAATATGGCCTACAGTATCAGACAGCCCTGAAATCCCGTTAACGGTCTATGATTCACTAGCAAAGCCAAGCGTTTTACTGCCTGCATTACTCACCTTTAATCCACGCCCCTTTTCCTTGAGACGTAAACAAACATAAATGTTACCAACTTCCGCGACCTGCCAGTCATAACAGAGAGCGAAATCTGGTTTGTTTACCTGAGTTTCTCACGCGAGCTGATCTGTCAATCATCAGATATCAGACAGAAGCACGTGGAAAAACACAGAACCTCTTTGAAGTGAGACGATCGGCAAAATATTTTCCCGACGGACCATGTGATGTTCGTGCATACAGGGGGAGACAAATCCTTGATCTCAAGAAAACGTGGAAAATCTCGGAAGGAAACACGTTACACGGTAAGCCTCTGTTGTCGATTAGCAACGGCCGACAGAGCGACGGTAAAACCTTTTATCTGGGGAATTCCTGATTTTCTGCTATGCACTATAGCGTGAAAAGTAACGCCATCTTTAGATCAGAGAGACAATAATGTATATAAACAGCGTGTTCTCAAATCAGTTATCAGTTGTCGCTCAGAATTGTTCGGAGTCTAAACACGTAGTCTAGAATCATTTTGTGGAAGGTGTGTTAATAGCCTTCGTGGGGATTTCAATCGGATTTTCTGGTAATAGAATAGTGTGCTTAAGTGTTAAAATGTGCTAAGTTGTACCATCATAATTCACTGTGATTTCCTAGCGTTAAAACTAGTGAAATAAAATAACGTTTAGCTATTTTCTTGCCAGTCGTTCAGTTTAATGTAATTTCCATCACCCTTTCTTACACAAGACGATGCGGTTTAGCTGACTGAATAAAATGCTAGGCGTGACTGATAGTGGACCATATAATTCACGTTATATTTCATTTTGTGCAATTATAAAAGTGACTAGTGTTTACGATCATGCTACTAAAAAAACAGACGCCGACAATCTAATAGCTCTTAATGGCACGCGATATTTGTTAAGCGCGCGTAGGGATATTTAAATAACAATTGACATTGTGCACTGATCGTTGACCGGAGCAGGAGGGGAAAGGCTGCATGCCTAAACCAAAGCTGTACCCGCTAAGCGACGCGCGATAGGATAGGCTAGAGACACCATGTGCCTTTTAACTTTAATCAGGACTGACAGAGAGGATAAGAGATCGTCTCGTCCCCTTTCGTTTATATATATATATATATATATATATATATATATATATATATATATATATATGTGTGTGTGTGTGTGTGTGTGAGTGTGTGTTTGTGTGTGTGTGTAGAGATATAATAGTACATTAGCATTTTCTTCATAATGTTTCTCTATTCTTAAGCAGACCTGATCAAACTGCGACCAGCGGTCTATTTTGGTCGTTTTCTTCATCTACTGATTCATTAATGTTGTCTTTGTCGTGGTTTATGTGTCCCCAAACTCAGATGTGAACAGGACTGGCCAAAGAGACAAATAAACATTTCAAATAGTAAATTTAACTGGACTTATAAATACCCAGATATTTGTTCAATTTTATCAGAACACTGTGGCGGAACAAAAATAACATTTCTAGCAACCAGATGTTTCAAAATACGGGAAATACTTTTTACTGTTTACTGTGAACACAGATCGCGGGTTGTTTTCTACACTAACTATTTGAGGTGACATTTGTCCATCCAGGAATCAACCACCAAATTTGGCATCCCATCATAAAATCCTATTTGTTATAGCGGAAGGACTGGGGCCAAATTTGAAATATAAAAACACTGGAAGTTTATTCAGGATACTTGTATGTCCAAGGGGTATATCACCCAGAATAGGTAAGCGTGATTGAGTGGCCACTGTATGTCAGACAGAGAAAGTGAATATTTTCTTAGTTATTGAAACTGTATTAACTTTGGTTTTGCTTAAATCTTGTTTATTTTCCTGGAAAGCTTTAGTAAGAACTATGTTCTTTTCTTTACTTTCTATGCTGTAACATAGTGCTAACCTTTAACCTTTGGGGTTATTAACTTGTTGGGTTCTTTTCTTCTCAATAAAGGGGTAGGGCACATGTATTCTGTTATTTTTCTATGTATGAATTATGATTGTATTTGATCTGTCTTAGATATTAGATGTTGTAAAGTTTAATGATATTAAACAACAACAAAACTTAACTTTGTGTGTTGGTCAGACCCATACTCAATTTACCATAGTTTTTCAAGTTTGTGTGGCTTGTTGTCACATAATTGTGTGTGTGCGTGTGTAGTAAAACTTATATTTCTAGATATAGGGAGGTGCAAGATTGTCTTATACTAAAAGATAGTCGTATAGATAGGCAGTACTAGAGAAACTACTCATTCCAGAAACAGATCTTCTCCTTAAACTATTCACTCGTGAAATATATTCTCACACCTTTACTTCTCACGTACTAGCACCATCCTCTTTACTCAGGTGGGACCATAAATATCTTTCAAACCTATCTAAATTTACGACAGTCAACAATATAAAAATGTCCAAGTTATCTTAGATCATCTGTAGTTCTGTTAACGTTACAAATTATCCCCATGCATTCCTCTGTAGTTCTATCAACATCACAAATCTGTCGCAGTTATCTCATCCCATCTGTAGTTCTGTCAACAGTATAAATCTGTTCCAGTTAGCTCAGCTCAACAGTTGTTCTTTCAACATTACATATCTGTTTCAGTTAGCTCAGCTCATCTGTAGTTCCGTTAAGATTGTGACGAATCAGTTGTGCACTTTTATATCTTTCATCCTCTCCGGCAGTATCACTTCCTTTATTTATTTTCCTCACCGATCGTCCCATGCTTTGATATATTTTTTGCACCTACATTCTGCTCTAGCCGCTCCCAGACTTGTGTACGTTTCGTCATGTCAGGGAATAATTTGTCACCTAAGTCGTCTAGCCACCTTTGATAAAGTCGATCTTTATTGACACAAGGTGGTGGAGCACGATCGATGAAAAGAAAGCCATATTGTCTGTCAGAGAAATCCGTCTGAGGGATTTACGCAAACACAGGTGATAAGACGTAATCGTTTCCGCTGGCCCATCTTTGTATCAATATAACCGATAATCTGTCTTTGGAGACAGTATCCTGGGAAAGCATCTAGACAGGAAATTAGTTCACAGATTTGTTTGTGAGTTTGCATAAAGATGCAATCGGAAGTATTATTGCCTTTTTAGAAAGAGGTCACGAGTTGGAATTTTAAAATTTGATATTTCAAAACACGCGGAGGATATTATGATTTTAACACCCAGACCCTTTCAGTTCTAAAGTGTTTACCATTGGATTAATGTGAGAGCCGGAATAGACTTTGACTTTCATTGGCAAATTTGTCCGAAGTACAATATGGGATTTGAACTGAGAAATGGAAATATAATCTAGCGAAATCGGAGTTACAAATCAGACTGTATCGCCACGTCAAGCTAGCTATTCACCAGAGCCAGAGAGAACGATCGGACAAAGGTCTCCAAAATTAAAATTATCTGTGTAAGATCGAAGTATGTGGGCAACTTTGAAACCCGCATTTGTAAATACAAAGACTGGAAACAAAAAAGACCAAGACAGCGTATTTAGGCAACTTGACACTTAAAAGTAAACCCGCATTTTTAAATACAAAGACTGGAGACCTAAAGAATCATATCACCCGTCATAAAAGAAAAACTAAAATTTCCCAGTCCAAGTGATTCCACAGCATCAACGTGCTGTGTCCATTCTAACTGTGCCAGGAGATTGTGTTCCCAAAAGTTACTTTGGGGTAAATGTAAACATTTAGTTTACCATGTGAATTTGACATGTTTTCCTTGCTCAGTGGCTATATCTGAGGCTGGAAACCTCATCATATGAAAATAGTGTCGTGAATTCTGATTCACAACACGTCATTCATACCAAAACGGCACGCCAGACTATATAAAAGTGTAGGCTAGACGGATCAATGAAACGTCATCCTTATTCACGTTGTTTACAATAGCATTAGACATCTAAACATGACCGGACTTTAAATCAGTGTAACCTAGTTGAATTTGAACAAAAACTACTGAATTATGAGCGAAGTACCGCATGGAAAATGTCAGTAAGTTTATAGAACGACTGGTCCTTTATAAGAATGTGCAAAGACTTCCACGAAAAGTGTTATACTAACAGAGAAAATTTGAGTGGAATGCATCGAGACATCAAGCAAATCAAAAATTTTGCTGTTTAGGCTGCGCCTACGAAAAGATGGACTTAGGAAAGGAAACGACAATTATTTAGAAAGATAAAAAAGAATCCAGGGCGTACTTTAAGCCTAAGATGAAGGAAATCGGTCCAGGAATAAAGGAGATATAAAGATTCCTAATTTCCCAATAATGAACAACTCGACAAAATTATGCCTGCATTTGAGAACGCAAACGCACTTCAGTCTTATTGTTCTCAGGGGCATTCGGTCGTGACCTATATACAGACTTGCCCTCTTTCGAAAGGAAGTCACCAAATTTCAAACTACAGCGAGAGCGCCAGTTCTGTCAGTTAGACTCTCGTTGCCTTCTGCATCTGAGTGCAGACTAAATGACCATTAACAGATCGACTGTATGTACTTGAGGGTAAGAAAGAAAGTATAAATTTATATATTTATAATTAATTAATCAACTTGTGCGATAGGAAGTGTGTAACTGTGTTATAAACCACTGTGTAATTATTTAAGGCAATCCGAGCCTGTGTATATTCAGATAAATTGAGAATGGAAGCGGAAAGTGGGTTCATAGTTTTAGAAAAGCATTTAAAGAATTATTTCTTAAAGGAATGGAACACACACAAGGAACAAAGGAAAGAATGAAAGTACTGGAATTACTGTATTGATTAAGATATTACAAAGTGTTTTCAACAAGGCCTAATAACTGTATGGAGGCCAATCATGGATAGATAGCTGTAACCAAGAAATTGGAGAATGATTATATTCACAGTAAACTAGAGTGTGTTATTACTGATTTATTATGCCCTGTGCGTCTACCTGCACACTGTCTGAAATTGTCTCTCATCCCCTACATCTGTGATTTTTGTTCGTCCATCACGGGTGATGAAGACCACTCTGTTCATCCAATTATTCAGGAATATGTTAGGTTAACATCTGTGTACCTTTAAAGAGCCAGACACAACTGAATGAGGTAGTGGTGCAAGCGCCCTTTAAGTCTAGAGGGACAGAAACCTAGTACCTAATGCCTGGAATAATCAGACCTGACCGTTTCTCTCCAGAGCAGTATTGTGAAAGACTGTGTTATAAACCACTGTGTAATTATTGGAGGCAATCCGAGCCTGTGTATATTCAGATAAATTGAGAATGGAAGCGGAAAGTGGGTTCATAGTTTTAGAAAAGCATTTAAAGAATTATTTCTTGAAGGAATTGAACACACACATGGAACAAAGGAAAGAATGAAAGTACTGGAATTACTGTATTGATTAAGATATTACAAAGTGTTTTCCACAAGGCCTAATAACTGTATGGAGGCGAATCATGGACAGATAGTTTTAACCAAGGAATTGGAGAATAATTAAATTCACAGTAAACTAGATTGTGTTATTACTGATTTATTATGCCCTGTGCATCTACCTGCACACTTTCAGAAATTGTCTCTCATCCCCTACATCTGTGATAGAGAGGAAGAGATAGACATTACAGTGGTTAACCAATTGTATTTCAGGTTACATCATGCAACAAACGTGTACCTTTAAAGAGCCAGACACAACTGAAGGAGCTAGTATTGCAAGCGCCCTTTAAGTCTAGAGGGACAGAAACCTAGTACATAATGACTGGAAGAATCAGACCTGACCTTTCTCTCCTGAGCAGTATTGTGAAAGACTCTAAGACAAGAAGTTAAGATAAGTAGCCATACAAGGCTACTGTCCAGAGTATAACCAGTTGTACCATAATAAATTGCCTAAGACAGTATGATGAAAAGTCAGTGCATCTAGATAGGCAAATTCACAAATCAGTGATTGACTTTATATTAACTGTGAAGAATTCTTATTGATCCTAAAATAAAGACAGTCTACAACAAGATTAAGTTCAGCCAAGAAAGGAGAACTGTCCTTAAAAATTTACACACTGTACTTAGTTGTGAATATTTGACCAGTGATTTTAATAATTTTATTTCCTAATCAATTTTGAGTTCAGTGAACAAATTTCACAAAGAAAAGAAAACTTATACAATATAAATTGTAAATTTTACCAACAGACTTACTTGGATTATTTAAGTTAAGTTACAGTTCATGTTGGTTAATAGTTTAGTTTAATCCCTCTAGCAGAGCCTAACACTATAAACAGAGGAGGATCCTGAGAGGAGCATTTAGGAACATAGGATAATACACTATCATCATACCTAGGAACTTATACAGCTTGATCTTACCTTTGATGTCCATACACCTTTACTCTTTTCAGAGGGGGTATTGCTTATAAGACCAGTCTCTTATGTGGCCCTATCCTGGTATCACCTGATACAACTTTGTGTCCAGGATATCTTTCTTTTAAAACTATACTTCTCTCTCGTGACAAATAGTATATTGATAAACCACTACAGCAAGCGCTGGTGTATGTTTTTTGAGATAATTCACTCAAAAAAGCGAAAGCAGCAGCAACCCTAGACTCCGAAAGGAGCAGTGATGAATGATGATTACGTCACATGTGCCTAAAGTGTATAATATCCTTTTGTGACATATATGTACCTTGTTAATTGTCATTCGGGCAAATCATTGCAGTCACGCTGTCCAAGCACATATTATCCCATTTCAATAACCAGAAGAATAACGGTAATTTCTAATCATATTGAGGACATAATCAAAGAGTTATACTGTGTATACTCTGGAAGAATAAATATTCAGTGAGGATAACATTGGTGGCTGGACAGCGAGACAATGCGTCTGTTAATTTGCAACCCACAAATGTACTTGGCTTAGGAATTTGTTCTTTTTATTTTGCTTAAAGTTCGTGGAACGAAGCTATCAGACTGTACATGGTGCGAAGCTGAAAATCTAAAGTTCCTACGCCACTAGATGTGAGTTAGCAGCAGGGAATCAAAACTAACCGCCTACATTGGACGAGGTGTGTGGAGAAGAGGCTGCATCACAGAAGAATTGATGAAATCACGGCTGCAGGACTCACTTAGACCAGCTATGTTTATTAAGAAAACAGCACGAGGACAATTGTTTTATGAAATCCTAAACCCAAGTCTCAGTGAAGACAGTTTTATTTACATCTAAAATTCACCATCATTCAATCGCTATCTTAATCTGTCAAGACTAATTGATTTTTTAAATACGTTACATGTTATTTTAAAACAAAACAATCGTAGTTGATTCAGTTATTATCGGTATGACAGAAAACGTATGAGCAAGGCTCTTTAATATATACTACTCGTCAAAAGTCAAGGGCCACCCTATTATTTTCAATACACTTCTATATAAGCGCATAGAATGATTAAATGAAGGAAGTTTTTAGTAAAAATGGGTGCAATATTTTCCTCTGACAGTCCTCTATGCACGTTAAGCATAAAAACAACTCACCGACAACCATGGTGATCACGTGCAATTTGGTTTGCTGACCATAAATTCACATTTTTAATCTGTTTTTCAAACTTCCGTACAACCAAACACGTGAAGTAATCGTGCTGAATGACATTCCACTTGCAATGGCGACTTTTCATGAACAGAGTTCACTCTTAATTTGTTTTACAATCAGCAGACTTAGGGTAGTTTCATCATTTGCAAAAACCATGCCACCGAGAAGAATTCTTGACACCTTACAAAGAATGAGGGCTATAGCGTGGGTTGAAAGTGATTTATCTGTCCGTGAGGTTGCTAGACGGCTTGCAGTGTCACACTCTACTATCCAAAGAATTTTGGAGAGATTTCAGGCCACAGGAAGTGTGGAGGATCGCCACCGGCCAGGTCGCCCTAGATGCACCAATAGACACGATGACCGGTACTTCTTGTTGTCAGCCCTGCGCCATCAAACAGTGACTTGTTCCACTCTAAGATGTCAGCTGAGACAAACTGTAAACGTAATGTCAGTCAAAGCACCATTCGAAGACGTTTACATGAATTTGGACTGGCTGCTCGATGTCCTGCAGTCAGAATCCCTCTTACTCCTGCTCATCGCAGAACCCGTGTTGCTGTGTGTCGCGAGCACATCCGATGGACAAGGCAACAATGGAGTCAAGTTCTCTTCACTTATGAATCTCGCTTCACTGTGTCATTCAATGATGGCAGGATTCGAGTTTGGAGACGACCAGGAAAGCGATTTACTGATGACATAATTCGAGATGTGGATCGTTATGGTAGGGGTTCTGTCATGGGCTGGGGAGGCTTCTACAGACACGGCAGGACCCCACTCTACATCATCCAAGGCAACTTGACCGGCCAAAGATAACAGAACGAAATCTTGAGACCAATTGTTCAACCTGCTCTGGAGGCCAGAGGTGGTAATGCCATCCTCCAAGATGATAACGCTCGACCCCATCGAGCTCGTGTGGTGAATGAGTTTATTCAGAAACATGGGATCATCAGGATGACGTGGCCAGCTCATTCACCCGACCTTTCTCCGATTGAGCACCTCTGAGATGTCCTTGGTCGAAAATTGTTAACAAATCACCCCCTGCCAATGGATATTGCACAGCTGACTGCATTTCTGCTTCAGGAATGGCAAGCTGTTCCTCAGGATACTCTTCGGACCCGTGTGGACTCGATGCGTCTAAGAAGACTGGAAACTTAAGGGCCCAGTACTTTAATATAACAAGACTGGAAAACAAGGAATCAGATTCACCAGATATAAGAGGACTTTAACTCAAGTTTTCCCAGGTAGTGATTTCGCAGAAACACCCGCCGTCAGATGAATTAACTCTAATTTCCCAGATCAAAGTGATTCGAACAGCATCTAACATAAAGTGCTTTGTGTCCATTGTAATCTGTGCAGGAGATTGTGTATACCCATTATTTGGGGTAAGTGTAAAAATTTCTATTACAAACGTGAATTTAACATGTTTTCTTGCTTATGGTTATATATGAGGCTGGCAACCTCAACATATGAAAATAGTATATCCATGAACCACTACAGCAAGAGCTTGTGATTGTTTCTGAATAGTCGTGCGGGAAACCCGACAGCAGAGCGATCCCAGACTCTGAATGGAGCAGTGATGAGTAATGATGACATCACGTGTGCCAAAGGCGTAACACATTATCTTCGAGAATTATGTACCTTTTTTAATGGTAATTCAGGCTAATCATTGTTCATGCGCTCCAGACGCAATTTCCTAGTTAACAAACAGAAGGATATGGGTTAATTTTCATCATATTCCCTGAGTTACACTGTGTGCTCGAAAATTTAATTATTCAGAGAGGTTAACATTGGTGGGTGGAGCGCATGACAATAGGCCTGTTAGTGTGCGGCGAACAAATGTACTCAGCAGGCATTTGTTTCTTCTATTTGTTTCAAATTCGTGGTACACCATCAGACAATTTGTGGTAGTAAAGCAGCTAGTGTGAGAGAAAAGCATCCACGTAACCGTCGACAGTGGAAGAGAGTGTGGAGAAGGCTTTCGTCATCACAGAATTGATGAACCACAGCTGCAGGACTCACTCAGACAAGGTACATGCTAACTAAAAGGCACCAGCAAAAAAGGGACAATTCTAGTTAAACTTTAAGTATCAAGGTAAATTTCCACCTACGTCTCAATGATGAGAAAGTTTATAACTATCAAAATTCCACTAATTTCTCCATATTTATTTTAACTTGTTAAAGACTATTTCACTATCAATTTTACTACCTGTTGTTTTAATTAAAACAATAATAGTTGATTCAGTTATATGTATGAAAGCAAACGTATGAGCCAGAATTGTTATTCTAAATATATATATCAATACCTTGGCATTTATTTACACTAAACAGAGCTATACCTTATAAGAAGGATTTCGTTTGATTACACCAACTGAGAGCTTGAACGAGCTAAACCATTGCTTAAATCTTTTACAAAAGGCGACGTGCCAGATATAATGCGTTAGCAATTGTTCAGCACAATGCAACATTGTTCGTGACTTCTGGGAATATCTTGTGAATGCTCCATTCAGGTAGAAGTATTATTAACCTTCTATCTACATCTCTGCCATGAGTAATCTTGCGAGCAAGTAGATACCTTGGACGCCAATATTAGATACTATTGAGTTTTGGTCACTGTTGGACAGCTACTGCAAAGCAGGGGAGGCAATCCGTGAAACGCACCACACCGTACTTGCACCCATTCCGACATGGACCCTGACAAAGCCGGGTATGACCGCTAGTTTTAATATAATCTGTAAACCTTTTGCTAAATGTATTTTATGTTTATTATCCATATAATTTCCTTTGGCTTTACAAAATGCTGATGCTCTATCATGAAGAATCTATATTTATTTTGTGAGTGACTCATGTCTGTGAGTATGTTATGTAGTGTTATCATTATCTTTGTAGCGAGATCTGTGAGATAATCGCTAAATTCATTAAGATTTTAGGCCTATGATAATAAATAAACCCGCCCGTGGGTGCTTGCCTATCGTCGTCTTCTACTCCAGTAGAGCGCTGCCTTTGGTGCAGTGGAAATGCTTATAAAATTAAAACCGTAAAAGCCTACACGATTTCCTAGTTTAGTACTTGAGACTTTATTTTTAACATTTTGCCCGATCTGCTGCACGAAACTGAGGCAAGACTTATAATTAACGATCTGCCAGAACTGTGACCCAAAACTGCTGTCTGAATTAACGTAAGATTTTAACTTTAACGCCACGATTAGTAGTAACTCGGACATTTTCCACTAGTAAGAACGAAACGACTGTAATAATTAACGCCAATACTACCAACGCTTGGCAAAAACCCCTCTTCGCTCTGCACGCGGGACTAATACTATAGACACGCTGTGGGACACGCCAGCAGATATAAACACACAGATAGTTTAAATTCTCGCCGAGTAGTGTATTTCTGACGTAATACTGTCGTTTTTAGTTTGAAAGTAGCGGTAGAAAGAAGTGAACAGGTGGTAGTTTCTAGATTTCAATATTATTGAAGACTAACATTGAAAAACATATGGAAATTTGAACCATAATACATAGGCCCATAAAACTTATATATTCGGGTGCCATGGTGTCTCATGACCAATAATATGCTTTAATATACATGGTAGTCCAATTATTAGCCAAGATATTGAAATAATACATTATGTCTAGAAAAGCTAAGACGGACGGACTGTTGTTTCTGCTCATTTATCCATAACGTTAGGGGGGACGCATGTTTAAAAAAGAGGCAGTAGACTGATTCAAAACCGATTGGTTAGGCAAAAAGTTAAATATATTTTGAAGACTCACTCCTAGAAGTTTGGAGTTTTGTTTTTAAAATTTGGAGTGAAAAGCTAGACCTTCGCTCTGATTGGGCCGGTCTGGTAATATTGGCAAAAAGCTTTCAAAGACTTGTCGCCAGTTGAAAATATTTGTGTATAAGCAAGCTGCGTTGAGAACAGCAGTGCTAAGAGTGAAATAAAAACCTTGGCAGTCTGGACCGGGGCAAAGCTGAACCTATGCTAGTGCCAGTCAACGTATGTTTATGATATTTCTTTGAATTGTGGTAAGAATGAATTTATTACTCTTGATATTACAATAAAATTTGGTGTATGAGATACTGCTTGTTGGGAAGGCTTTACGACTAAGTACAGAGATCCCCAGCAGACTTATGCAGGGCCTGTGGTGTTGCACACAAGTAGTAAAATTGATATGTGTTGTATAACTTAAAATGATTTCCACAGTTGCCAGTGGGAAGGCTAACCCACATTATTCTATGGGAGAGAATCATTGTTGCAGTGTCAGAGGCGTTGTAACCATTAGGGAAAAGAATAGGAGCACTGGTATGAGTGTTATCTCAGACGAAAATGGTTGAAATGGATTGGTCAGACAGATCTGAGCCTTTTCTTTTATTGAAGTATGCCATATATTGTTTGTGGAATAATATTGTAGATGAGTTATTAATAATCATAACCTTGTTTCATGGTTTTTTGTTCTGGTACTATGTTAGTGCCAGAACCCTGGTGACTGTATGAGTGAGAAGGAAAGACAGTGAAACTTTGTTGGACTAAGAGGTCTACTATACTACACTACACCAGGAACTGTGTCAGCTTGGTCGTTCGAGTGAACTCTGAGAAATTCAGCATAAATACTTCTATCAACAAACAGATAAGTGCCTCTGTGTTGGCACAAAATAGTTCATCCACGTGCAGATTTTATATATTAAAAGAAACATAAAATTATTTGAGTGACTCAATAAAATATTCCACAAGATACTACTAAAAGAAAAGAGGGATAATGATAACACCCCAACCATACCATTAATTACCAGTGTTAATTAGTAATATATATATATATATATATATATAAATATATATATATAAATATATATATATATATATATATATATAAATATATATATATATATATATATATATATATAATTAGATTGACATAGTTATGTGTATGGACAGAAGATCCATTGTGGTATTTGATTTGATGTAAATAAATTCATAAATTTCATTTTGTTGTTGGTCCTGACTCAGAAAATTCTGAATCAGGCCAAATAAAATTGTAAGATATCCATTACTAAAATTCAACCACAGACTTCTATAAGATATATACTAAAGTGTTAGTCTGTTTGTGATTGTTGTTTTGACCTAGTCCTATAACTGTGTTAGAAATTAAATGTGTTTGTATTAATTTTACTTACACTACATCATACATTCATAACCCTAGACATTAGACGTAGCAATCATACATACTAGTCAAGAATAAGTCTGATTGAGGTCATAAGGTGGTAGCAGAAAGGTTCTCTGATAACTCAACCCAAAATTTGTTATAATCAGGGACCTTCACAGCTGACCTCATTCAGTACAATAGAAAGATTGAATAATAACATCTGCAACACCAAATCCACAACATATATTGGGTAGCTCGGTCCCAGGATTTTAAACTTCTCCTAATACATGTATAGGAATTTCATATAATAAAATTAAAAGTATTATTTTGTGGAATTTAAATAGTGGATGAACTGTTGGTGCTTGTAGTTGTTGTTTGGTCAGAGTTAATAAGTTACCTTAGTATATTGTTAACCTTGCTTGATATAATATGGCTGACTTAGTAAAGTTCAGATCTGCTGCTGTGCAGACTGCCAGAGACATAAACATGGAGGGTCAAGTCTTGATTGACTATGTCACCTCAGAATGTGATAAGTTCATTGCTAGGGAAGAACATAGATTAGCTGAAGAGAGGAGAATGCAGTTAGAGGATGCTAGGGAGATTAAGAAATTAGAGTTGGATAGAGAGGCCGAGATCAAGAGGCTCCAAGTTGAGGAGAGAAAAATTGAGGCTGAAGAAAAGAGATTGGCTGCCGAAAGGGAAGCAGAAGAAAAGAGATTGACTGCCGAAAGGGAAGCAGAAAAAGAGGAGAAGGGATTACAGAGGGAGCATGAGTTGCGACTAAGGGAGTTAGAGTTGCAAGGCCATGCTCCTGAAAATGGTCACAGCCCCTCTACCTCTGATGCTACTGCTAATCAGGGGGCCTTCAAATCAGCTATGGGGTTCCACTTATATTATTTTGTTGAGAGAGATGATGATATTGAGTCATATTTAAGTAGATATGAGGTATTAGCTACAACTTATGGGCTAGAAAAGGAAAGATGGAGCTTGAAGTTATCCCAAGGTCTTAGGGAACAGCTTATGAAGTTTTCTCAAAAATGAGCAGGGATGACCAAGACAATTATGACATGTTAAAGCAGGCTCTTTTGTTAAGATACGAAAAGAATGGTGAATTTTACAGGAAAAAGTTTAGAAATGCCAAGCTACTGTCGGGTGAGACTTATCACCAGTTCTCTGCACGTTTAGAGACTTACTTGGAGAAATGGATTGCTCTGGGGAAAACCCAAGATCTTAAAGAAATGATCCTTATTGAGCAATTGAGAGAGTCCATGGCTCCAGACTTGAGAAAGATTTTCATGGAACTGGGTGCAGAGAGACTGGGTGAGTTACTTAATGTCGCTGAGAGGTATCAGGCAGCCCAGGCAGAGGTAGCTGGCTCCAAAAAGAAACATGTCGACAATTATAAGGCTCCACAAAACTCTAATAGATTTGACAACAAAAATCAGAGTAAGCAAAATTTTGATAGGCCACGCAATGATTATAAAAATAAAAACCCACAGTTCAATGACAGGAAATATGAGTAAAGAAAACCTTTTCATCAAGGTAGATTCTATTGTAAATGGTGTAAGAAGGAGGGACATGACACCAAAGTTTGTACAAGGAAACCTTCTGGATTTGCTGCTATGAAGTTGGGGAAAAGGGAAGTAAAGGTAAAACCTACTGGACAGCAGGAACCTTATCACCCCCAGTGTGTGAGGATGTTGTATGTAATGGGGTCACCATTAGGTGCCTTTATGATACCGGTTTGGATTTTGATTCTGTTGTGAGTGCGCACTTGGTGAACCCAGATATTACATACAGTGGAGATACAAGGGGCGACAAAGGACATACCACTTATGACACTTCCCATTGCCAGGATAACAGTGAAAAATCGCTATGTGGAAGGAATCATCAGAGCAGCAGTGATCGACGCACCCATCTACCCTCTGATATTGGGGTGTCGTTATGTCTTCTTGGGGATCCCAAGAGACCTGTGGTCTTGGCAGCCGTTTTAAGCTATGAATACTAAACTTGAACACAACGTTTTTTCATTACATACTAAAACTTTTAGTGTGATGGATGTTTGATAACTTTACTATAAAAAAAGTTGTAGAACTGTGAAAATAGTGTCTAGAAATAGTAACCAATTTTACTAAATTTTACATTACTTTTTGCAATTAATCAAAAGTTTGATCAGATACATAAAATCCATCGGACAAAAAGTTTTAAAAGACTATGGGCAATGTATGTGCCAATTCTTATGTCAATTAATACATAAGTGTGGAAGTTATAAAAAAATTAGTATGCGAAAAATATATTTCTATAAAATCCCATTTTTCTATATAATTAGAATATAATTAAATAAGTATGTAATACTACAGCAAAAAAAAAAAAACTTACTTGTCATTTAGAACATACCGGCCTGTCGTGAAATATTCTAATCCACATATATAAATTAAAAGGTAAATATAAAGCCTAACAAATAAATCTAATAAAGAAAAGAGCAATGGTAAAATAACAGTGCTGTCACAAGGAATGTACTCGAAATCCCCTTTGTTTTATGCTTCGTCTGCAAATTGTAACGCTTTCACGTTGATAGTAAAAGCCTACTATATTATTACCCGCTTTCTTCAATGAAACGTGTGCTGTATTTCTTGGAAAAAACATTGAGATACCAAGCTGATCAATGACCTAATTTAAATATTTCATTCATTCCATTTTATACACGGCGTAACTAAAGACAGATGGACTAAAGGATAGAGAGAAGGGAGAGGCATAAAGCCGAACTCGTGCAACACTGAACACGCGTCGCGCGATATACAATTACTACTATCACGCGTGTGAGGCCACATGCACTAACTTTTTCAGACGGACAGTGATAAAAACACTAACCTTCCCAGAGTTAGGTTTTTAAATCCTGAAAAACTCTTATTAGGAAGATGACAATAGATGGGTTTACGTTTGAAAACATTACAGTACCCAGACAGCACATCTTCGAAACAGGAGGTAGAAGGAATTGCATATTTTGAACGCAGCCACTTAGCTCTTTTAAATTTGTATATTTGGGTTCCTTAGGGCTTGCTGACAAAGAATATGTAAAACGTTACGCAAATAGTCTAGGAATTAACAAGTTATAGCCAAAATAAAATGATGGTGCTGTCAGACAACACCCCAAAATCAGAATCGCTCAGTGGTAGATTTTTTAAACCTTGCGTACGGAAATAGCCTACCATGTAAACTCCAAATTGATTGGAGCGCAACAAATATAAGACTAAACACGATTGGTCGGACTATAAATACTATCTTTGGTTGTTAGGGGAGACGTAGGAAGGTAAAATTTTTTTCAAACACTTGTCGAAACGTGGCTCCATTGGCCAGACTCGCTGATATAATCACTTAGGAGCGTTAGTTCGAGACCACTAGTTCAAATAAGCTTGATAAAGCAACAGTGCGTTGAAGCCAGCTCATATTTTTGCTAAATAAAGCCTGGAACATAAGCAGATGGGAATTTGTGCCAGTATTTGTGCCAGAATTCATTGCTAGTCAACGTATCTGTGTTTATTCTATGAATTGTGGTAAGCTTGAAACATTCAGTATCTTTTAATGAAAATTGAATGTGAATTGTTAATTTATGCCTGTATATATGTGTAGTTCAGTAGCAAACATGATGTAAAGCCTATAATGCTCCAGCCTGAACAGAAGGTGTCGGAGGAAAGTAAAACGGCCAGGAATGGCCAAACAGTACACTGACACCTAGATGATTGACTAGAAAGAAATAATGCTGGAAGTGCAGAGGCGTAGTAACCATTAAGGAGGTTAATACTGGTATAAAGTATTTCAGATGAAGCTGACAGTTGGCCTAACGCTCTGAACTCAATGTTTGTGATGTATTGTGCTCAGTGTAAAAGAGAGTATAAATTAGTTATGACGTAGAAGGTACATCCTTCTTGTTTTCAGGGACCGTGGTCTTGATGGTATTGAGCAGCACCTGGTCAGAGCTTTGCTGAATCCAGAGTCGGACAGCATACTCCTTGGTCCATTTAGCTATCAGTGAGGTGTCTCCAGAGCCCAGGGGAGAAATCGAGCAGAGGAGTCTTTTCCTGCCGCCATCACGCAAGATAAGCTGATGTGGCCAGCTGAGCTCAAAATTATGTACCCCCATCTTAAAATAACATTGTAACATAAACTTAAGAGGGGAAGTAAATTGTTTTAATATCAGGAACTGAGAACATCTCCAATACTAGTTCCAATAAAGACAAATTATTGAAGTCATGATGACAAATACCAACAGAGCTTGAACAAAACAAAACCAGTATTACCTCATATTACTACTACACAACTGACACACATAGGATACTTTTAATAATATATGTCACTACAATATTATTATTGATAAATTCTGTACATATAACTTGTAAGTAAAATTGATTGTGATTCCTGGTTCCCTTTGTATTTGAATCAGGACACATATTCATTCATAACAGCAATGAATACATATTGTTATTTGAAAAGTTATCAGTGACTCCTTTAAGATATCCTTTAGAGTGTTATATGTATGTGAGTGTCACAGTGTTGTCAAGTGTGGTGGAATAAATTAAATTGTTTATCTGTCTGTTGTTGTTATGACTTACACTTCATCATACACATACCCTAGACATACAACGTAGTCATCACACTATTCCAGAATAATTCTGACTGAGGTATACATATGTGGCAGCAAGTAAGGTTATATATAATACACTACTCTTATTAGATATATATACCTTCACAGCTGATCTCAGTCAGTACACTAAGTCCCCTATACATATTTATAACATCCCACTTCACCACACTGGCCATATATCCAGCTTCCTCTGCAGCTTCTTGTCTGGCTTTCTGTTGAGATTTGTGCCTAATTTCCTTCCTTTTCTTAGTGCAGTTTTCTGCCGTTTTAGAGCTGAGCACGAGACGTTTACGCTTTCTTGCTCCTGCCAGTCGACAAGCCTCTTTTCCACTGTTCAGACCCAGGACTTTCTTAAAAAATATAGCAGCCTCAGGTCCTTTATTAAATTCAGCAACTGCACTTAGAAGGCAGAATTCCATGCGCTTTCGTGAATGGAAGATATGCTTTGGCACTTTACTCCAAATAACTGAATGAAGGCTCTCATTGGAGTTTTGGGTTGCCTTTCTTTTACAGCGACTCAACAGTTTCAGATTTGTCAGCCTGTCATACACTGGTGTCAAATGTCTGTTCAACAGCTTAAAGTCCAGGAGCGTATGTATACGTTTTTGATGCCCAAAAGAATACTTATTCCTAGATAAGGCTGCTTTATAGAAACACCAAGAATCTTGTCCAGTAGGACAAAACTGATGCTGGGGATAGCATGTTACCTGATAGCCCTGAAATAATAAATGCCAAGCTTTTGGATGTCTGAATCTGTCAGACGGCCACGGCCTCCTAGCGTAACGTTTTGCTTGCGGCAATCAGCAACTAAATTACGAAGAGCTGTATGCATTCTTTTTCCTACATGATTGATACACTCTTCTTTGATGATTTCAACATTAGGGCCATATGGTTTAATTTCCATGATCTTAAAATGGCGGTGTAGCGAAATTTGTGTCGTGTCACAGACCGGCTCCATAAAACACTAGCTGCTTCAGCCTCCATCCCACCTGAACTTCCTAGAAAGAAGAAAAGGTATGAATTAGTAACACTTAAAATAATGATGTAAGCAAACATTGAACACTTTCCTTTACAATGTAGAAGCAAATGTAGTACAATGGAAGCAAAGCAAACACATGTAAGTAATATTAATAAATTATGTTACTAAAACTGCTACTTATGGAGAAATAAAAATTACATTACTTTAAATTTTTAGACAAAGAGAAACAAAAATAAGATTCAGAAGTAAATACTTTCAAAATTTATATCACATCCTTGCTTCATCTCAGGCAGAATATGCTCATTCATTCATTCATAACCCTCCACTCCCAAAGGAGCATAGGCCTTCAACAAACACATGCCAAGTCCTCCTGTCACGTGCCATCATCTCAAGTTCTTTCCATGTTCTCCTCATCATTTTCACCTCTGTTTCCAACTCTCTTCTCCATGTACTTCTTGGTCTTCCTCTGCCTCTCTTGCCCCGGGGGTTCCAGAACAAGGACTGCCTTGTAATGCTATCAACAGGCTTCCTCAGTGTGTGTCCTATCCATCGCCATCGTCTTCTTCTCATCTCTTGTTCACCACTGGCACCTTGTCCAGTATTTCTTGTCATCATTGTCCAACATTTGTAACCTTGTCATACCATTTTAATCCCTCTATTCTACGCATGCACCCATTTATGAAAGTCTGTAGCTTTTTGGTTGTTGTCTTTGTTGTTCTCCATGTCTCAGAGCCATACAATAGGACTGACTTCACATTTGAGTTGAAGATTCTTATTTTCGTGTTGGATCCTATTTCTCTTGATCTCCATATATTTCCCAATGCAATGAAAGCTCCTCTTGCCTTTTGTATTCATATTTTGATATCGCTGTCTGTCCCTCCAACTTTGTCTATATTACTGCCAAGATATGTGTATGATTCTACATCTTGTATTGGTGTTTCTTCAAGTTCAACCCTGTTATCATTACCTGCATTTATTCGCATTATTTTTGTCTTTTCCCTGTGTATTTTCAGACCCAATTGCTTTGACCTCTCATCGAGTGTTTCCAATTTGTCCTGCATCTGATTACGGTTATGGGACAGGAGAGCCAAATCATCAGCAAAATCCAGATCATCCAACTGCTTAGTCAGAGTCCACTGGATTCCATTTCTGTTGTGTGTTGTCGATGATCTCATAACCCAATCTATTGCCAGCAAGAAAAGAAATGGAGACAAGAGGCATCCCTGTCGCACTCCTGTTCTTATCCCAAATGGTTCTGTAAGCTGTCCTTCATGAAGAACTCTGCACGTCATGTCTTCATAGGTTTTCTTTATTAAATTAATGATCTTCAGGGGAACTCCATAATGCCTCATCAATTTCCGAAGTGATTCTCTCTGTCTATACTGTAAAATGCCTTTTCGTAGTCCACAAATCCGATGTATAGTGGTGAATTCCATTCCAGACTTTGTTCAACTATTATTCTCAAAGTGGCTATCTGGTCTGTACATGATCTGTTTTGTCGAAAACCTGCTTGTTCATCTCTCAATTTCTTGTCTATGGACTCCTTTAATCTCTCAAGGATAATCCTGTTCAATACCTTTCCTGGCACTGACAGTAACATTATTCCTCTATAATTTGTGCACTCTTGTAGATTTCCCTTCTTAGGCAACTTAACCAGATATCCTTCCTTCCATTCTGCTGGTATCTCTTCTTTTTCCCAGACTCATTAGTGGGACCTTATGGTTCTGAAAAAAGTACATAAGAAAATAATTACAGCTCAAGAAACATATGTCACACGCTTATAAATACCGTGATAATTTATCGTATAATGTGAAATCATGTCATTTTGTCAAACCTCTTTACTGCCAACGCGATTACCTAAATAGCTTAGCAAATATATAAATTTTTTTAAAAATAAAAGCTTATTCCACGTGACATTTTTTTTAAAG
>JAMPIV010000112.1:0-112828 GCA_024509875.1 Oreohelix idahoensis
TAACTTTCAGTACTGTTGAAAATTGTTTTCGTGTGTGATCTAAAACTTCTTTGTCTACACGTTCGTTTAAGACGACTTGCCTTGTTATATTTTTGTGATGTAAATTCTTTTCTTTCTTTTACTGATTACTGTTTATAAGTCTCCTTTATTTACTTTATAAGTGTAAATTGTTGTCGTATAACTAAAAAAATCATTTCATTGTAACTCATTTGATTGTTTTCACTGTCTTTGTCACATGTTCTCCGAACTTGTTTGTATTGACTAATATATTCATGTACATATTATAGTGAGTTCTATAAACCTAGTGTATATTATAGACTATCGAAGGTACTCAGAAACCTATTATCATGTCTACACTACAGGAATTCATTGATATTGGAAAAAGTTATGGAAAATCAGGAGCGGAACTACAAAGTTTTGCAGATACGAAATATGATGAATATTTATCGCGTCTGGAAAGAATGGAACAGCGCGAAATGACTAAACGAGCTGATGAGCTTAGGAGGTTTGAATTAACCCAAGAGAGGGAATTGAAGGAAAACGAAATATCCATGAAATTGGAATTAGAACGATTGACTATAGCTCAACGTGATAAAGAATTAGCTCAACAAGAAAAAGACAGAATTTGAGAAAGATAAAATGGCTCAACGTGATAAAGAATTAGCTCAACAAGAGAAAGACAGAGAACTAGAAAAGGAGAAAATGGAATTAAGGAGTACTGAGTCTGGATTCAGAGATCGTTTTCATGCGGCTAAGCCAAGCAAGGATGCAGATTTTGGTGAATTCATTGCATCCTCTGAGAAATACATGAGTGCATGTAATTCTAATCCTAGTTGCAATGTGGGTTGAATCTCACCCACAGGTGGCAAATGCTGTTGTAACGAGAGCACAACAGTTAGCTACGGACATGGCTACACCACCTCTTCCTATAATAGATACAATTATGTCTCAAGTTGGCACTGTTACACCTTCTGTTTTTGCAGAAAAACAGAAGAGTGACCCAACTTTACAAGGATTGTTTAGCCGGGCAGAACAAAAAACGATTAAATACACAAGAGGGGCTAAACAATGGTTCAAGATAAAGAAATCAATACTCACTAGATATTATGATGATGGCAAAACAATTATACATCAAGTGATAGTACCTAAGGAATACAGACCATTGGTCCTACAAACAGGTCATGACTCCCCTATGGCAGGTCATATGGGGATCAAAAGAACATTGTTTCGTGTTACGTCACAATTTTATTGGCCTGGGGTTAATAAAGATACAAAGTTATACTGCAAATCATGTACAACATGCCAAGGTGTAGCACGTAAGGGCAGGTTCCATACGGCACCCTTACAGATTACAGACGTGCCTGAAAGACCTTTCAAAAAGATTGCAGTAGATATAGTGGGTCCGTTATCAATTGTTTCAAATAATGGATTTCGTTATATTTTAACTTGCGTAGACCTCTGCACGCGTTGGCCAGAAGCCATACCATTGAAAACCATCACAACTGCATCTGTGTCTGATGCATTATTTTCGATATTTTGTCGAATCGGTTTTCCGGAGGATATATTGTCAGATCAAGGATCACAATTTACTTCCAACATCATGAGGGATTTAGAATCCATGTTATCTGTTCACCACTCGTTTTGTAGTGCGTATAGGCCCCAATCAAACGGTGTGTGCGAGCGCTACAATAGCACTCTAAAACAGATGTTATCTAAGATAACTGAGGAATGCCCTCGTGAATGGGACAGGCTTCTGCCGGCGGCCCTGTTCGCTTTTCGTGAAGTGCCTCACGAAAGCACGGGATGGTATCCGTTCGAATTGGTTTATGGTTCGAATCCTCGCGGACCAATGATGATACTCAAGGATTTGTTGATTGGAGCATCAATTGATACTGCCACTCGAAACAGCTACGAGTTAGTTATTGATCTCCGACAACGAATCATTGATGCGTGCACTTATGCATCCCAGAGTATAAAATCAGCCACTCAACGATCAAGATTATTACATAATCAAAAGAGAATATTAAGATCCTTCAAACCAGGGGGAAAAGTTTGGTTGTTGCTACCTCATAACGATAACAAATTACTGATATCATGGCAAGGTCCATTTGATATTATCAAACAAGTCACAGATGTTGACTACTCGGTAAACATTAGAGGTAAAATCAAAACCTTCCATGTCAACATGCTAAAATTAGCAGTTGAAAGACCACAGGAATTAATTCCTGTCATTAACTCTATTGATGATTCTTCTCATCATACTGCTTCTTTTGCAGTTGTTCATGAAGAAAATACTACTTCGTCTATCCCTTTACAATTTCAACTACCTTCTTTGCAATCAACGGAATCTTGGAAAGACGTGACTATTTCTTCTTCACTATCTTCATCACAACAAGATCAAGTTCGGGATATTCTTATTTCTTTCAATGATGTTCTCACCGACCTTCCAGGTCAGACATCGCTTATATCCCATGATATTACTCTTACTGATTATAAACCTATCAAACTTAGACCCTATCCTATATCTTTACACCACAAAGATAGGGTAGAGAAGGAGTTAAAAGAGATGATACGTTTAGGTGTGATATCTCCTTCGGAATCACCATATGCATTCCCAATGGTGATAGTTAAAAAGAAGGATGATTCTTTACGTATTTGTATTGATTTTAGGCGATTGAACAAAATTACAATCACAGACGGTGAGCCTATGCCTCTTTTAGATGATCTTTTTTGTCAGAATTATCTAATGCTACTTTCTTTAGCAAACTAGATCTCTCTAAAGGCTACTGGCAAATTCCTCTTGCCGAAAATGCCAAACATTACACAGCTTTCACAACTCCATTTGGGCTCTACCAATGGAATTATATGTGTTTTGGGTTAGTGAATGCGCCAGCGACATTTGTGCGCATGATGCGCCGCCTTCTTGGCGATCGTAAAGATGTCATCACGTACATCGATGACATCTGCCTATTTCATGACTCGTGGGAAGACCATATTGATGGTTTAACTTCTCTTCTACATACGTTACGTATGCATGGTTTGACTGTGCGACCTTCAAAGGTCCAAATAGGTTGTCAGGAAATTTCTTTTCTTGGTCACCGCACAGGTAACCACAAACTGTATCCTGACGACAATACAGTCAAAAGAATTCTAGAGATTTCTACCCCTTCAACTAAGAAACAAGTTAGAAGCCTTTTAGGCTTGATAAACTATTACCATAAGTTCATCCCGCATTTCGCTCAACTATCTACACCTTTGTCCGCACTGTTGACCAAAGGTAGTCCTAATAAGGTACGTTGGGACAAAGATTGCGAAAGCGCTTTGGTAACAATTAAGAAATTATTTAGTAATGCACCAATTTTGTTATTACCGAATATACGTATTCCATTCATACTTCAATCAGATGCCTCGAGTTACTCCATGGGTGGCTGTTTGCTGCAATGTTACAAAGAAACACTCCATCCATGTTTCTATGTGTCGAGGAAACTGACTCCGGCTGAACAAAAGTATGCGACAGGTGAACGTGAGCTCCTGTCGATGGTCTGGTGCCTGGAGAAGCTGTCAAGATATCTCATCGGCATGCACTTTTACATTATGACAGACCATAGTCCTCTTACTTACATAACAGCTAGAACAATGCGTAACGCTAGAATACATCGATGGTACCTGTTGATTCAAGAATTTTCATTTACGATTCTGCCTATTGCTGGATCAGACAATAACTTGGCAGATCTTTTATCGCGCAACTTCTCTGAGAAGAAATTGAATTAACTCTTGCAGGCCGGAATTTTTTCATCAGTTTTGCCAGAATTATTTTTCTACCTTAAAGCAGTACCTTTATAAATTCTAAAGTTTCTGAGTTATTACACAACAAAGACACACATATTATACATCACAGTAAAGATAAATGAATGCAGAATTAGAATATGAAGGATTTTTAGTGATATTCTACATATAGTATTCAGTTATGAGTCATAACGAAAATACGGAACAAATTTCCCGGAACACAAAAGTGACGTTCCCAACGTCGTTTCGGCTTCTAGGGGTTTTGCGGATGTACGCTACCAGCGTCGTTCCGGCCTTTAAGAGTTAACTCTTTAGTCACCATGTTGACAAGTGCTATTATTAATGTTATAAAATTTAATGTGTCTACTTAATGATTATGATAGTTATAATTAGGTAGTACTAATATTGATATGTTCGGGAGACGGGCGTCTTCTCCATCACTATCATCCGTGCCACAAGTGTCACGTTTGGAAGTGAGGGGGATGATGTTGAGGATTGTTTCATGCTTACAGACATTTGGATTTGTGCACGATCCGAATGGCTGTATCATGGAACACCTCAAACGAATAGAGATATATCTCATCGACCGATGTCGATGATTGTTGCATGTGTGCATGCATTTGAGTTTTGATCACACTCGGATTGCTGCACCATGGAACATCGCAATTGAATATATATTAACGACGTAGTATGCATATCACTATGCATGACGCGTATGTCTTTGTAACGTCATTCGACTTGTGGGTTTTGACCCGAACGGCAGTGTGTTTCAGAAGTGTGGCCATTGCCACTTATATTGTGTGGTATATCCACTTTTTACCTCTACACCTCACGGTAGAAGGGGAACGACTAAGTAAGTAAGTAAATATCCACTTTTTAATTGTGTGGCTGGGAAGCCAATTGAGCAGTGTATTTCTTGAACCAAACGTAAGTCGTCGTATGAATAACGCAGTTTGCATAATTATGGCAGATTAGCCTGGCGTGGTATGCCAAAGGAACATTACGGTACTAGCAATAGTGTAAGACTAGTATAGATAGATATTATACAGCTAGCGGCAAGCGTAAGCCTAGTGTAACGGATATTAGACGACTAGCAGTAGACGTAAGCCTAGCGAAATAAGTGTATTGCAGAACTAGCAGGATAGTTAAGTCTAGTGCAAAAGGCTATTATATAAACTAGCGACGGGAGTAAGTCTAGTTAGCCTCTGAATTTATGCCAAAGGACATTGGCCGTTAAAAGGAACTGACCTTGAACCAGAACTCTAGATAGAGATTGTGAACATGTGTTTATGAAATAATGAGAACTCTTACAGATCGTACCTGAATGTGATGTGACTTTTGTTCCCATGTAGTTGGTGTCTGCTCATGGTATGAAATTACTAATTAAATATTTTGAGTCGTCAAAATCACGGTCTTATCAACTGTCGTATTCGGAGTTGAGTTAAATGCTGTTAATATTCAACTGATCATGACCAGTGATGATTAATGTCTTAACACGCTGCATCTCACACTGCCAATATAATCAATAAGACAAGAGACTAATACAGGTCAGTCAAGGGTCGACTATTTAATATGAAACATGTTCAGCACATAATGTATCACAAGGGTTAAAGCAGACATTATCGATACCAACGAACAGTATTACGGAATCCTACAAAAGTGATAAGAACCCGAGGGACTTTGACTCTATAAACTGAATACGCATATAATAACTTGGTCATTCTTAAATACTAGAAGTCATCGAAGCACCCAGAACATACTGGGGTCCCGAGGCCTGTAACACCGCTCCACCTATGTCCCAGTCTTGACATATGGATGCGAGTCGTGGGCAATGACTACAACCCACAAAAGCCAGATCCAAACCTCAGAAATGAGGTATCTGAGGAAAGTGGTTGAAGTAACAAGAAGAGACATGGTCCGCAACCAGACGATCCGTTCAAGGCCTAAAATCCCATCCGCTGCAGACCCAAATAGAACAGTCCCAACTAAGATGGTTTGGCCATGTCTGCAGAATGGAGAAGATCAGCTTCACGACAAGCATGGGAAACCCAGAGTCCGCTGGGAGGACAACATTAGACAATCTTTGAAGGACCGAGGACTAGAATGGAACCAGGCCAGGAAGAAGACAGCTGATAGAATGGTCTGGCGCTCTCTCTTCCAAACCTCTACACCTCACGGTAGAAGGGGAACGACTAAGTAAGTAAGTATTCTTCTTTATTTGTTTGAAAATTACGTAATGCACGATTGCATAATTTATTTTTTTCTTACAAAGGACCACAGAAAAACTGGTGTGAATAACACTAAATGTACTAATTGTGGCTATAAGCATGTTTTTTTTTTACTTTGTATATGGATTAACTTGACGTTTGAAGACTAAAAAGAAAGTTTTATTGTCTACAACAGTAATTTGTCTTTGGTAAGATTGTATTCTACAGTTAACTTTTTAGTGTTTTTCAATTTTACATGCAAAATATTTTAAGTATAACGAACACACTTGTGTTAATACTACCAAAGACATTATATATTACAATTCTCTATCCATTTCCCTACAGTTTGGTATATAATAAGTACATGTTCACAGAAAAAGATTAACATAAAATTTACACTAAAAGTCAGTACACTTCACCGTTTAGAATTCTTCAAAAAATAATTATGGCACAGGGTGGAAAATAATTATGGAATCAAAGAGTTAATTAAAAAAGAAGTGTTTAAATATTAATTTTTACACATGAATTTACAAGGGCTGGAGTGAAAACATAATCTTTCCAACAATGGCAAGATATTTTTTGGTTTTGTTTTCTGAAAGTATAAAAACAACATCAAACCCATTATGTTCATTGAATTTACATTCAATGAACATAATGGGTTTGATGTTGTGCAATAACAGAAAATTCTGTATTTCATTTTTGTTTCTCATTAAATGAGGATCACGATGAGAAATCATTTCTAACATCTTAAACCCCTATACCAAGCTAAAAAATATAAGAAGTAGAGTTCTACATAAGGCAAATGATATGGTCACCGTTACGTTTCTAGGACCCTAAAGGAGAACAAAGAACAGTAACACTGATCTCTACCAAGAATGTCGTAAAAAGCGACTAAGGAGGGTTGGGTATATAGCCAGTTTCCCCTATCCTACAAAAAATGTTACAACTACAAAAAAAACATCAACATCCCCTAGGCTAACAGGGGACAGAAGTAGACCAAGAAAAACACGGGGAAGAGAATAGGAGACAGACGTGAAAATGATGAGGAAAACGTGGAAAGAGCCTGAGCTGATGGCACGTGACAGGAGGATTTGGCAGGTGTTTGTTGAAGGCCTATGCTCCTTAGGGAGCTAAAGGGTACTGAGTGATTGAAATGATATGGCCCTGTGTAAGTACACGGGGATCTCTGACAAGACAAAGAGTTGTGCATGAGGCTGGCAACCTCATCATGTCAAACAAACAGCTACACCACTGCCAAATCATGTGCACACTTGGTGCAGACTGCCAGCAAGGGGGGGGGGGGGGGGGGGGCGGGCGGTGGGGGGCGGGACGCTAGCTGTAGTGGTGGCTCCATGCTCTGTAAGGTACACAAAAGAAAATTTTACATCATTTTTTTTTTTCAGTCATTATTTTGCATATTTTGACAATTTTAGTAACAAAAATAGGCTTTTTGTTTTATTACTTGCTTTTTTTTTAAAACAAATTACTTCACTGTTTTGCCCATGCTGTTTAATCACTCTCCCTAAATCCATGAAAACAAATGTTGCTGGTAAATTTTCCTACATAATGTCGAATTTTGGATTTCTGCCTGGTGCCAATTCTTCCCTGACCGAGGACTAGAATGGCCAGGAGGAAGACAGCTGATAGGATAGTCTGGCGCTCTCTCTTCCAAACCTCTACACCTCACGGTAGAAGGGGAATGACTAAGAAAGTAAAAGCCATTACTTCCTTAGAGAAATCAGCAGTTCTATTAAAGGATCAGATAGATTTGATGAAGTCAGCAGTTCTATTAGTGGATCAGATAGATTTGATGAAGTCAGCAGTTCTATTAGTGGATCGGATAGATTTGATGAAGTCAGCAGTTCTATTAGTGGATCAGATAGATTTGATGAAGAAAATGGTGACAGTGTCAATGGTCACATGAGAAAGACTGCGCAAAAGATAATTGAACAAGTTTTGAAACAAAAATGTGGGATATGAAAAGCTGTAGTTAATTTCACACTTTTCTCTTCGTGAATTTGTAGGGGGGAGGGGGGGGGGGGGGGGGGGGGGGGTGGGCGGGGGGGGGGGGGGGGGGGGGGTGGGGGGAGGGGGGGGGGTGGGGGGGGGGGGGGTGGGGGGGGTGGGGGGGGGGGGGGGGGGGGGGGGGGGGGGGGGGGTGAGGGGGGGGTGGGGGGCGTGGTGGGGTGGGTGGGGGGGGGGGGGGGGGGGGGGGGGGGGGGGGGGGGGGGGGGGAGGGGGCGGTGGGGGGGGAGCGCGGGGGGGGGGGGGGGGGTGGAAGGGGGGGGGGGGGGGGGGGGGGGGGGGGGGGGGGGGGGGGGGGGGGGGGGGGGGGGGGGGGGGGGGGTGGGGGGGGTGGGGGGGGGGGGGGGGGGGGGGGGGGGGGGGGGGGGTGGGGGGGTGGGGGGGAGGGGGGGGTGGGGGGGGGGGGGGGGGGGGGGGGGTGGGGAGAAACAACTGACATTATTTCAAGTATGCTCCTGTCGTGTCAGTAGTAGTGGACAGGAGTTTTTCAGTGTTTAAAGCTTTGTTGGCAGACAATAGAAAATTATTCTCTTTTGAGAATCTGTTAACCAGACCACAAGGTCTTTTATATTTGAACATGCACCCTAATATAACCGATACATCCTGTGTTTAGGTTAAATGGTGCAACCCTTGCCAAAACCAAACAAAATATTTAATAAAATACATTCTTTTTTTAAATTGTGAAAATCTGCACAAGGTTTCGATTGTGCATTGTAGTACTTAATTCATTAAATAAAATATTTCAGTTCGCCATGGAAACTGTAAAAATATTCAGTTGTTATTTCATGTCTTTTGTGCGTGTGTTTTTTTAATAAGGAATTTGTTAATAAAAATAAAATTTTAAATTTGGCACAGAAACTGAAAATTATAAATTGCATTTTAAGGGGGGGTTGTGTGTGTGTGTGCATTCACGCATGTGTGTTATGACTGCATGACTCTTAGATTGCATTTTTTGGTTAATAAAACAGACTTTCAGTTGGATCAAGAAAATGTAAAAAAAAAATTTTATGTCTTCTCCCTGTTGTTTTTTTATTGGTCATTTTTTCGGTTAGTAACAAAGAATTTCAGTTTGGCACAGCAACAGCAAGAACCTAAATTATTTGTTAGGTTATTTTTGTTTTGTTTTATGCCATTCATTTTCTTCTTTTAATAATACAAAATAATTTTAGTTTAGCTCGGAAACTAAAAGAAAGTTGCGCTTTTTGGTCATTTAAAAAATTTTATAGGGCATTTTGGGGGGGCCCACGCCATAAATGCATTTTTTATATTCCATTTTCTAGCAATTTTTAGGTCATTAAAATACTAGCCCTAGTAATAAACATACGGGCTGATCACCCGTTTGCCAGTCACTTCGATTACGGAAACAACAGCAAATGGATTGATTTGCCGTTGCCCTAAAGACGCCAATAGGCATGATGGGAAACAATGGCAAAGAAAACCTATCTGCTGTTGCCCTAAGACGCCACTAGGCGTAATGGCCACTGACTGCTTTGACGGTCGGTGGCTAAGGACTGAAGAAGAAGAAGTAATAAACATAAAATTTTGATCTGCAGTGTGGCTTAAAAGAACAGCTAACAATGACAAACAAAGAACATCTTTTTCTTCTTTGATCCAAAGCAGTCAGTGGCCATCACGCCTGGTGGCGTCTTGTAGGGCAGCAACAAATTGATTCCACTTTGCTTGGTCGGCGGCCATCCTTCGTACAGTGCCCCAACTCTGGTTCATTCTTTGCATCTCAGCTTCCACAGTTCTCCGCCAAGTTGTTTTTGGTCGGCCTCTCTTTCGCTTTCCCTCGGAGGTCCATAGCATAGCTGTTCTTGTGATGGTATCAGGGTCCCTTCTGAGGACGTGGCCAACCCAACTCAAGCGTCTGCCAGCTATGATGGTGTGCATGTCCTCCTGGTTACTCCGAATAAGTAGTTCTTGGTTGCTGATGGTGTTAATGTGTATTACATAGAATGATTAAAACCTTAATAAACTTGTAAATTTCCCCTAAAATGTTCATAATTATTTCATTAAACATTTAAGACTATGGCTGTTCTTTGTACAATAAATAATGCATTGAAGTTGAGGAACAAAAACAATAACAGGCTTTACTAGCAACCTAAGTGTTTCATTAAGTACTGTCATATTTTGCAGTCTGCACTTCATGAGTCACTCTCTCATTTACCGTTACACAGCTCATTTAAGATAAGTAATAATAAGTAATAAAGGATATGTGTATTAAATTAAACAATATCTTTTTTCAAGTAAACTAAAAATGTTTGAACATTCCCGACACAGTTACATTCATCATCATCATCTTTTTTAACTCCTTACGGAGCACAAACTCTTGCAGTGGTGGTTTCTGAAGTAATCTGTTTGACATGATCAGCTGATACAGCAACACTTATCTGCAAATAATCCTTCCCATAGCCACAAGGACAAAATAATGTATGCAAAACTCTTTTTTTTTTACCTTAACTGCCACATATGTTTCTTGAATACAGTTTTACCACCGTCTAATGTTAGAAGCCTAAAATAAATACTTAATAGTGTCGACTGCAATCTTTAAATAAAAATTCATATCTTATATTTAATAACTCGGCTGGGAAAACTCACTCCATGTTAACAGCTAATGAGTCTTGAGGTGTACGTAACAGTACATTTTTAAAGCAGATACTGGCTACTGTTACAGTTATTAGAATCTTTGCTGCAATTTTGATAAGGTTTATATATGCCAAACAGTTAAAATATTTTACAAATTTCCTTTGCACATAGTTACAAACTGGAATGAAATCTATAATAAACATATGCTGAGAGCAGCAGTAAAAATAATAAACTGTTCATGTATATTTTTGATTGAATTTACATAAATTTAATTCAGCAACAACAATAGTAAAACAGAAGAACAAGATCTGATATGATTCTCACGTAAAATAATTCAATAAAAATTGAAGACAAAAAAGACTATTCTGTGTTTAAAGCAATCAATTCACATAAAACTTTACATATTTGTTAATATGTGTGATGCTAATTCTGCACAATGCAAATGTGATGTTCTCTGTGAAGCTTCAGTGGTCCTTCTATGTGATCCAGATTTAACATACCACTCTAACATCTGATGTTCTTTGGTCCCATATACTTCATTATGTGAATAATGCATTTACTAGACTATTCTTTGCTCTGCAAATAAGAAGTTTAAATGTTGGAGCTTTTCTTTAAAACTTAAGTGGAAACTACTGCATATGAGTATAATTTATCGGTCTATAAAACCAATACTTAAAATGCTGGCAAAAACTGAAACCAGCAGATAGTATGTACATTTAAAAAACCACAAATATTATTTATATTTATTAAGCCACTTACATGTTTGATGCTTAAAATTACTCAAGTAATAAAACATCAACAGAATAACATTAAATAAGGGGAGCTGCTGTAAAACTGGTAAGGAAATGAATATATATATTAACAAATAAAACGGTATTGAATCAGTTTTACAAACTAACTGTACACAGGAAACACATAAAAACAGTGTTTCCTGCATACAGTTAATTTGTAAAATGGATTCAATACCGTGTTATTTGTTAATAGAATACAACATTACTTGATTTAACATTCAATGCTGAACCTTTTTTTTTCTTTTTTGTGGGTAGGTACATCAAAGATCAAGGGGTAAAAAAGTTTAGAAATATCCTCAGAACAAAGTGCAAGCTGATAAGTCAAAACATGCTTGAAGAAATGTCACTGAATGCAGTTATGAATCAAGTTACATATAAAGTCAAGTGCTTCAAATAACTTGCTGTATGTTAGACTAATCAGTCCAAAGTTTAATTAACTTTTTGTGAACCTACAGAACCTAATTTATATGCTACCATATGCCACAGTAAGCAGTATTTCTCAGCATGGTATCAGCAGATCTGAAAATTTATAATCTATGCCTGTGAGCCCAAGCATGGCTATCTTTACTTTTTTTTTACATTGTGAGTATGTTTCATGTGTTCCATCTTCGCTGACATTGTGAAATTTGGCTAGTCCATATTCTATTCATATCCCTCAGGCAAAGAATAGGACAACATATCCTACCCAAGAATGTTGTACGTAGATGATTACAGAGGATTGTTCAGAGTTAGCAATCTCATGACATTAAAGGGCCAATGAAACCTACACTACATGAGCACATGGAAAGCTTTGGGCCAGCAGTCCTAAAACTGCAGTCTTGGTACCATGTGCCATATGGAGCACAGACTCACAAGAATAATAAACTCATGTGAACCATGCTTTCTAACAGTTTGAGAAACATTAACATAGAGACTTTACTCCAATTTATTACCTAGTGTCAATACTGCCTACAAAAACAAAGTTTACACTGTAACACTTCTGTTAAGTCAAGACATAAAATGTCTGATCTATGTGCAGGTATTAAAGGAAAAATCCTTTCTTTCTTTTCAATTCATTACTTATGCAATACCAATAGATGCATTCACATAGATTAAAAAAAAAAAATTCTTTGTCAGTCTTGAATAAACAAAAATTTGAACACTCATCAGACACTATTTTTATGGAAATTAATTAAAGACAGGATATAATCGCAAATGATATAACTACTCATCAGACCTGATTAAAATGCTCCCATGAGATCAATTAACAATGCAGTTTTCAATTTATAAAAGAAAAATATTCACACTCAAGAAAATGTCATCTCTCATTTTCATTCCCTGTAGAATGCTAGGCTGCAAATGTTGTTTACCACTTATTTCTATACTTAACTGCTTTCCTTGGCGTTAGAAAAATAGTCCAAATGCACCCAAGTTGCATAAAATGTGTTTGAAAAAGAGCCAAATTCATCCAAAACAGTCATAAAACATCCAAATTGAGATAGCAAAGTAGTCCCAAGAAAGTTTTGATTTTCGGGTGTTCAGATAAAAGGTTATAGACCTGTAGTTAATAAAAGCTCAACCCTGTTGAGGGAATATACACCAACACCACATCCATAACTCCATGTGGAAATATCCCAAGTAGAGAAAGCAACTTAACAGCAGCGAATAAATGATGGCATATAGGGATACAGAATACCAAACGTTAGGGTTGCTACAGAACTAAGCTCTCAAGGCAAATTAACTGGATTCAAAATATAATAGCATCCTGCTGCAATCTACCACTTGTAAATGGGCACCAGACTCAGTTCTTGAGTTGTGGAAGGTAAAGGCAGCGAGAAGTAAGCCCTCAACCCACCTCATTAGGCTAAGACCTACTATAATGAACGTCTCTACCCACGAGGACATAAAATTAAAATAAAATTAAAGTGTTCTGTGCTTTTTTTCTTATTACAACTGTCACAAGAATACACATTAAATGTATTGTCTGCATGAATAAAGCAGCCTACATCACTTTAACAAGGCACATTAATGCCCCATGTTACCCCTGATGGTTTATGTAGAAACAATGAAAAGAACAGAACCATTGTAAATGTTTTTCTCAAGACAAAGTATCCCGTTCAACCCTTGATGGGTTATAATTAGGATATATAGTGCAGTAAATTCAAGACAAAGTATCTCGTTCAACCCTTGATGGGTTATAATTAGGATATAGAGTGTAGTAAATTCAAGAGAAAGTATCCCGTTCAACCCTTGATGGGTTATAATTAGGATATATAGTGTAGTAAATTCAAGACAAAGTATCCCGTTCAACCCTTGATGGGTTATAATTAGGATATATAGTGTAGTAAATTCAAGAGAAAGTATCCCGTTCAACCCTTGATGGGTTATAATTAGGATATATAGTGTAGTAAATTCAAGAGAAAGTATCTCGTTCAACCCTTGATGGGTTATAATTAGGATATCTTCTTCTCTGATCCATAACCGCCAACCGTCAAAGCAGTCAGCGGCCATCACGCCTGGTGGCGTCTTGTAGGGCAGCAACAAATTGATTCCACTTTGCTCGGTCGGCGGCCATCCTTCGTACAGTGCCCCAACTGTGGTTCATTCTTTGCATCTCAGCTTCCACAGTTCTCCGCCAAGTTGTTTTTGGTCGGCCTCTCTTTCGCTTTCCCTCGGGGGTCCATAGCATAGCTGTTCTTGCGATGGTATCAGGGTCCCTTCTGAGGACATGGCCAACCCAACTCCAGCGTCTGCCAGCTATGATGGTGTGCATGTCCTCCTGGTTACTCCGAATAAGTAGTAAATTCAAGACAAAGTATCCCGTTCAACCCTTGATGGGTTATAATTAGGATATATAGTGTAGTAAATTCAAGACAAAGTATCCTGTTCAACCCTTGATGGGTTATAATTAGGATATATAGTGTAGTAAATTCAAGACAAAGGACTACTGGCACCCTCAGGCATGTCATACAAGGTGACTTATACAAGGTTGTGCATCCTCGTCATGTAACAGAAACTGCTACAGAAACCATTGCTGCAAGAGCATGTGAATGTTTAGTGCAGGCTTCCAGCAAGGGGACCAGCTGCAGCTATGGCTCTATGCTCCGTAAGAAGCGCAAAGGAAAATGATAAAGTAAAAGAACATTGATAAATGAAAGTTAAAAGTAAAAAACGTTACCATATTATCTTTTATTGAAAGCAAAATCCTCGTCAAATATAGTGCCAGTCAAGGACATGTTAGCGATAAGATGCTTTATCAAGACATTCAAGAGCTCTTCATGAAACACAGAACCACTTCTTGGTTTCATTCTCTTATCTCTAGCCTTCCCAAAGTGTCCTCAAGCACTGCACACTTTATGAGTCCTTGTGACATAAAAACATAATCTCTAAGAAAAATGCTATTTTGGCACTAGCCAGTCTGAAGGCAGATCTTAAGTTGAACTTCAGATGTGAACAAATCTTTATGATTCCTTTGATCGCTTTCTACCAAGCTAAGATATTTTGAAAAGTTACAAAAGTTAAAAATATTAATAATGTAATCTGGAGTATTGAATTTAAAAAAAGGGGACGAACTGATTTACTATTTTAAAAAATAATCTGGTTTTAAAGCATTAATATTAAATCTGGGACCACTTAAATAAAAAAAAATTATGAAAAAAGATTTATGAATCACAACATACAAACATGGCTTTACCATTGATGTTTATAATCAATGATGATTGATCAAAGTGTACAGCTGAGTTTTGTAATCCTCTTGCTAGCTCTAATCCCTTCTTTAGCAACTGTACACTTCAAACAGTGCTTTATCTCTAAAAGAGTACGAAACTCAGTAAAGGAATAAAACCTCCAAATTAAAAAAAAAAACCAACAACATACCAAAAGCCGAGTTAAATTGCCAGCTGGTAATGGGACAGATCAGAACATACAAAATATAAGATGATGACATCTGTGGAAACAATTCAGGATGGAAAGATTGCCCTAGGAACTCTTCTTTGCCTTCATTTTTCAGTGGTAGTTTATATAATGTCTGTAAACATTAAAATGTTGCTGTAATGATGAGATTCACCTGTCTATTGAACCCGTTTGTAATGTCGTGTACTTGTGATATCTTTTGCCTTCAGTGTCTGGAAAAGATATCAGATTAGCATGGTTTGAAAACAATGTTAGAACTATCAGTTCCCTGTCAACTCTGATAGGTATATACAGAATCAGGTAATAACAAACCTGATCCTAAGAGATAATGTGAAGACATTATTAGAACTATCAGTACCTGTCACCTCTGACAGGGTTATATAAATATCACATAATTACAATCCTGATCCAAGAGATAATGAAAAATATTGAACTGTAAATCAGACTGACAACATTGTAACAGACAATCTAGGGCTAATAAAACTACTGACTATCAGCACAGACAATACACTTGGAAATATAATTTTAATTTGTGTGCAATGAAATACTGAACTGGTTCCCATCAGTCCAATAATGTATGTAATGAATACAGACAACATTAGTGTTCAAAGAGCAAAAATTAAATCCAGGGATCCAGACCTCCAGGACGACTCAAGAGTTCGCTGGGAGGACATGTAGATATTCTCTGAAGGACAGAGGACTAGACTGGAACCAGGCCAGAAGGAAACAGCTGATCGGATAGTATGGCACTCTCTCTCTGGCAAACCTCTACACCCCAATGTAGAAGAGGAATGACTAAGTAAGAGCAAAAAATAAAACTGAACAGATTACAACTGTTCCAGCTGGTGACTGATCCAAGACCTCTCATGTATGAAGCAAAAATGACAAGCCACAATGTTACTGTGGAATTTCATATGAAAATGCTGATGGTTTTAAAGAAAAGTGCACTGAAGCCTTGGTGAACGGATAGGGATATCAATAGGTTGTTGCCCCGAAAATTATATAACCCGTACTGACTCAGTTTTATGGAATACCAATCTGACAATTTATGTATAACACTACTAGGTCACTCCTCACAAAGTAAACAAAATGAAAAGTCAATACAGCTTATAAAGGTTATAACAACTACCATAAGATTTTGGGAGGATGATATATTCACTCATTCATTACACTTCAGCTCCCCAAACAGCACAGGTCTTCAGTAAACACATGTCAAGTCCTTCTATCACATGCCATATGTCAAGTCCTCCTATCACATGCCATATGTCAAGTCCTCCTATCACATGCCATATGTCAAGTCCCCTATCACATGCCATATGTCAAGTCCTCCTATCACATTCCATAAGTCAAGTCCTCCTATCACATGCCATAAGTCAAGGTTTTTCCTGGTCATCATCATTTTCATCTCTCTCCAGTTCTCTTCCTTGTGCGTTTTTAGGTCTACCTCTGCTTCTTTTACCGTGGGGATTCTAGAATAAGGACCACCTGGGAATGCTATCAACAGGTTTCCTCAGTGTGTGTCCTATCAGTCTCCAGTATCTTCTTCTTCTCATCTCTTGGTCCACTAGCTCTTGTCTGGTTCTTGTCATCTGTTCCACACTGGTATTTTGACGTACCATTTCAATCCCTGTACTCTACGCAAGCACCTAATTATGAAAGTTTGCCACTTCTTGGTTGTTGTATGTTGTTGTTCTCCATGTGTCAGAAGAATACAGTACGACTGACTTGACATTTGAATTGAAGACACTTATTTTTGTATTGGATTTGATTTCTATGATTTCCATATATTTCCCAATACAATGAATATACACTCTCCTAAAATACTGGTCACTGTTGTGCCTTACTTTCTTGGTCCTCCTGGCTAAATATCTTATATCCTAAAGCTCTACTATTAATAGCTGAAGGCAACATTATCATAATTACACTTCCGTTCCCTGCAAAGCAGAAGCCCATACTCAGCTCATGCCAGGTCTTCCTGTTTTTATGCCATCCACTCAAGTTCAAATGGCCAGAAGACTAAGATGGCTGTATACTATCCACCTATGACCCAGTCTTGAGTTACGGATGTGACTTGTGAGCAATTACAACCCACAAAAGCCAGCTTCAAACCTCAGAAATGAAGTATCCGATGGATAGTTGTCCAAGTGACATGAAGGGACAGGGTCTGCAAGCAGACTAAACATCGTAGCCTCGAAACCAAGCCATTGCAGATCCAAGTGGAACAGCCCCAGTTGCAATAGTTAGACCATGTCTGCAGAATGGGAGAAGATTGGCACATATTATAATCCCATGGTGGTCACATAATTTATAATTATATTACAATTTTGCTGAATAACACTAAAGTGTGGCAAAAATAGATTTTTATGATGGAGATATACATGGAGGTATCAATTATATATGACCACCAGCTAAGCACAATGCTATAGTAAACAGAAGTAGAAGAGAACCTCCATCTATGATGCTAATAACACCCTCATTGACTCATGAAATCATCCACACATTTTCAGGGATTCTCTCTGTGGTGAAACTTGTTGAGAACCCAGCATCACACGTTAAGCTTGGAGGAATCACTTGAGCACCAAATGTAACTCTGGCTATTATATGATGGGCAGCGTGCCGAAGGATCACACTATGGACGCAGAATAGGCAGAGGGAACTGAGAAATGGCTCTGTGTAGGATGTGACAATGCCTTGGGACAGCCCAGAACCAGAGCACAAGATTCTAACTCTGTATATATGGAGAGCCTCTTTGGATGGTGGGGAATGCACCGTGGGTCTTGCGCTTCTTCCTCCTAGCTTGGGACCAGATGTGATGATCCTTCAAATGCAAGCCAAGATGGAGAAACTGAAGCTCATGACTTCAACTCAACACATTTTGGAATGGCACAAAAATCACAGGAAAAGCCTAGATCTCATCATCATCATCAGTTGCCATCTCCACAACGAAGGTTGGCTGTAATGGATCTCCAACGTCTTCTTTCTCTTGTCTTGGTGGTGCACTCTGATAGACTCTTTCCTGTCCATCTTTTGATGTTATCTTCCCACTTATAGCGCTGTCTTCCCCTTGCACGTTTGCCTTCAACTCTCCCTTCTGTTATGGTCTTCTGAAAGGTGTTATGCCTTTTTATGTGGCCAAAGTATTTTAGCTGCCGAACTTTGACCTCCCTCATTAGTTCTCTTTTCATACCTAGATTTTCTAGGACCTCCTTATTTGTTTTCATCTCTTTCCATGAGATACGCCCCATTCTTCTATATATCCACATTTCAAGAGCCTCAATTCTTTCTTCCAAATGCTTATTCATCGTCCATGTTTCTGCACCATACAGAAATGCAGAATATATATAACACTTTATGATTCTCAGTTTTAATTTGTGAGATAACTGTTTGGATGTCAGTATATGTTTCATGTTGTTGAATGTAGCTTTGGCCATTCCTATTCTCTTCTTGATTTCTGTTTCACATCTGCCATCTTCTGTTATTATATGACCAAGATATATGTAGCTCTTGACTTGTTCCAGAATTTTCCCATTTACGCTTATCTTTAATGTGGGTTTATCGTCTGTTTTGCTAATTATCATAGTTTTTGTTTTCTCAATATTAATGTCGAGTCCATATTCATGACTTATACTGTTCACTTGCTTCACTAGTTCTTGTAACTCCTGTTCGCTTTCAGCTAACAACACGGTATCATCTGCATATCTAAGGTTGTTTATTGACCTTCCACTGATGTTCAGTCCTGGTATTTCCTGTATCTGTTTGAAAATTTTTTCGGTGTATAAATTAAATAGGCAGGGGGACAGCACACAACCTTGTCTGACACCTCTTTTTATGTCTATGTATGGTGAATAATTCCTTCCCGATCTTACTGTAGCAGTTTGCTCCCAATAAAGGTTACTGAGTATTCTTATATCCTTTCCATCAATACCTATGTCCTCGAGGCATTCAATTATTTTCTCATGATGGACTCTGTCAAAAGCCTTCTTATAGTCAATGAAGCACATATACATACTTTTTTGGACCTCTGTATATTTTTCTGCTAATATTCTTAGGCAAAATATTGCCTCTCTTGTTCCACTGTTCCGTCTAAAACCAAACTGTTCTTCTTGGATTTCGCTGTCTACTTTAGATCTACAGTGTAGATAATACCAAGGTGTCTTCAATTTGGTACTGGCTGCAAAAGAGCGAGAAGCTCAGCATCCCTAGTTAAACAACAACAACGATGGAGATGCTACAAAACATTACTAGGAGGATGAGTTTCCAGCGACATAATTGTTAACAGAAGAACTCATATTTTGACCTACAATCTTATACAAACATTTTATTTTGTTAAAAAAAAATAGATGGATGTCTCTTTTCAAAATGCTTGTATTAAATTTCCTCCAATAATGTGGCTTCCCAGTGCTGCCTAGTTGGCCACCCTGTTATAATGTATCAATAAATTATGAAAAATAACAAAAATTAGAACCACAAACACAGCTTTTTAAAAATATAATAGAAAGTAGATAAACATACCATGACAAATCTGTCTTTGAAAAAATCCCTTACAATTAAGGAATCAGTCCCTCCTTTCTGGTCCTGAACCAGTTTATTTCCATCTAGACTGCAAGTTGTCTGGCGAAAGATGTAAAAATAAATAAATATATTTAGTCTTTAAAGTAAACTATTAACTACTGTATCCTCATCAAAAATTAGCTTGGATGTCTGTGCTTGTTAATGGAAATATTTATGACAGATTTAATTCACTTTTGTACCTGGTATGGCCTTACTCTTTTTAAATTAAAAAAACTTTTTGTCCAAGGAATTTAACAATAGTGAAAAGGTAATGTATTGGGGGGGAAACGACAAGTTGTAGTGGAGGAAAAAGTGACAAATGCTCTTTTTTTAAAAAGGTATTTCTGCATGTGGTTCAGCTTGGTTAGTTATATTAAAAAATTTTCAGCCATAAGAAAGACATATTCATATATTATTTTAAAAAATAAATCACAGCCATACCTTGACTTTACGTCCATCAGCAGTAACTTCATCAAATGGCTCTCCAATCTTAAATTTTATTACCACTTTGGTTAATGTTGTGCTTGTAGTTATTGTCCAAGTGCCATCTTCAATACGGATTTCTTGCCTTGGTGTGGCCTGATTTGCTAATAAACGTGTTGCAAATCCAACCCCTGTGACATAATAAAGAGTACAACGTTTATATTATGCTATCATTACATACTTTAAAAAAAAAAAGCCAGTTTGTCAAATAGAATTATAAAACAGTTGTAAGTAGTCGGACGAAAAGCACAAGTTGGACACACCACAAAAGACTTGACATATATTCTACTGAAACAGCTGGGCCTGAAGAGACAGTCAAGAACAAGGGCACTTAAAAGGCTTGAAACTGCGGAAAGAATTGTTCTGGCTGTTGAACAACCATCACTGGCTATGGAATTTAGGACAGTAATTTATGTAAAACAAAACTTTTACTTTCACAGCTGCTTTAAGGTGGCAGAATGGACTGAGTTTGAAAGATGCAACCAACGTGGCACGTGTTCAATTCCCAACACGAGTGAAAATTGTCAACAGGAGACTGACACTAGGGAGTCATGACCCAAATGGGCCTCAGAGGGTAAAAGAGGTAAATGGGCAAAAAAACCTGTACAATGGAAGAACCACTTCTGATGATCAGAACTACATGCTGTTGTAAAGCTCTGTAACTCCGCCTAGGCCAGTCCCAAGCCCGGCTGAACAAGGAGGGCAGCCTGCATGGAGGCTGCCCCTCCATCATGCAAAGGCACAACAGGCCATTCACCTGTTTGCTTTAAATCACGATTACGCAAAATACAAGAGAGAAAACCGGACTGATTCTAAAGGCAATGAACTGGAACTGACTACGACTTATGGAACTTGGAACACAAGAAGTATAAATGGGAAAGAAGAGGAGCTGGTTGAAGAGATGAAGAAAGCAAAACTAGAAATCCTGGCTTTAACGGAAAAAAAGAAAAAGGGACAAGGAGTCATGGATCTCATTGGCGACACGCTGCTCTACAGTGGTGTACCCACATCTGAAAGAGCTAAAGGGGGTGTGGGTTGCATTGTGGCAAAAAACCAAAAAGATAGTATAAAGGGATGGAACTTTGTCTCGGAGCGCATTATGGTTGTAAAACTAAAAGAAGGAGAAACCATAGTCAACCTTGTCATAGTGTATGGGCCAAATGAGGATGAGAGAGCAGAGGTCAAGGAGGAATTCTTCGAGCTGCTTCAAAGGACAGTGGATGACTGCCTAGATGAAATTATCATGCTCGGAGATTTCAATGCCAGAATTGGAAATGACCATGCTAGATAGGGTGGAGTTATCGGAAGATATGGAGAAGATACCCTCAATGACAATGGAAAGTGACTCCTTAGATTCTGCAGTGAGCAGAATCTGATCATTACAAACACAAAGTTCCTCCATAAGCGCATACATGCATACACTAGATGTGAACCAACAAGCAATGAGAAGTTAGTGATCGACTATGCCATAGTTAGGAGGAGCTCATTCAAGTATGTCCGGGATGCTAGAGTCTGGAGGGGGCCAGCGATTGGAAGTGATCACTACCTGCTAACAATCAAAAGAACAACTGAAAGGGGAGCCGCGCTGGTGTTAATGGTTACCACATTGCGCTGGCGATATGGTGTTCAAGGTTCAATCCCGCGCGTGAGCATTTGAAGGAATGTCATCGACTGGGATTTTGACTGAATAACTTGAACGGCTTCTGAGATAAACCCTCTGTGGATGGGAAGGAGCGAAGCTCCAGACTGGGTTGGAAGGAAAGTCCACAGGCTCCCCAGCCTCGCAATGACATGTCATTGAGCCGAAGGGCTGAAAGCCCAAGTGCTGCTGGTTAAGAAAAAAAAAACCACAACTGAAAGAGTTGCTCAGCCTAGGAACTGCCCAACATCATGCAAGAAACTAAGTAAACGAGCGGGAGAAATGAGCATTAAGACCTACAAGCTGAGAGAGCCAGAAATTAAGACCAGATATCAGGGGCTTATTGCTACAGCGGTGAGAAACACAGAAGAACAGCCTGATGACTTGGAAACCCTCTGGCTTAAATTCAAGGACACCATAAAGACAGCTGCTGCAGAAGCATGTGGTGAAGTCCGACTTGGGAACAAGAGAAAGAGGACACCTTAATGGACAGAGGAAGTCAAAAAGTAACCAATTTGTTGTATATAAGAGAGAAGAAAATGGCATGGAAACAATACTTGCAAATTGATTACTGCCCCGAAGGAAGAATATTTCTGAGAACTCCTTGATGGTGAGCAAGGTCAAGCATCAGAAATGATAACCACTAGCACAGAAGAGAAAACTAATGGTGGTGAAGATGACATAAAAATGGAAGAACTGAAGGCAGCACTGGAGAAAATCAAGATGGGCAAAGCAGCAGGGCACGATGGTATAAAACCAGAAATGGTTAAGTATATGGGAGCAGCAGGCGACCTATACTGGGAAGATTAAGGCGGCCAGCGTGATGCTGACCACATCACCCCTAGTGTGCCGATGGTCTAGAAAATATGGGCCTAACACCATATTCCCAATATGCCTCAATGGGCGTGTAACGGGATCCTTTACCCTTATCTTAGGCGACCTATTACTCTTATGGGTCCTACAGGCAGCATGGTGCAACAAGACCATACCAAAGGATTGGGAGATTGCCATCATAACACCAATTTTCAAAAAGGGTGACAATCGACAATGTGGAAACCATAGAGGCATATCCCTTCTCAGTGTCCCTGGTAAAATCTACTCTAGAATGCTAGAGCAGAGACTCAGATGCCTAGCTGAGCCACAATTGGATGAGGTCCAGTGTGGATTCTGAGCAAACCGAAGTGCTCAAGACCTAATCTTCACACTCAGACAGCTGAGTGAAAAGGCCCTTGAGTATAAGAGATCCATCTTTGTTTCATAGATCTGGAAAAGGTGTTTGACAGGGTTCCCTGGAGCAAACTTTAGGACTGTTTGGCAAGGAAGAACATTCCAGCACCTCTGATTCATGCTATACAGAGCTTCTACAAGTCTTGCAGAAATTATGTGAGGACAGCAAACCATAAGTCAGAAGAGTTCAGGACCACCACTGATGTAAGACAAGGTGATATCCTGTCACCTTCCAGTCTGCTTGTATTTCTTCTTCCTCCCAGACATTACTGAATAATTTGCATTTGTATAAAAACTCAGTAAAGGTGCCGTCTGCTTTGATAGTCTCTGCTGGAATTCGATCTGAACCACCAGCTTATCCATCTTTATTTTGTAACTAATTTGTTTTCCACAGTTAGCTTTAACTTTACTGCTGGCTGGATGTCTGGGGGATCTTATGGAGCTGGTCTTTTTAGAAGTTACTAAAAATATTATGTCAGTCTCTTAATTTATTCTGTTATGTTGCTAAGGACATTTTCATTTCTGTCCTTGATAAGGCCACTTGATTGTTTATACTAATGGTAGCATTCATGTCAACCCCCAGAGATAAAAGCCTGTGCAAACAATCTGAACAACCAGCACAAAAAATATGAAAAACCTGTGCAAACAATCTGAACAACCTGTACAAACAATCTGAACAACCTGTACAAAAAATATGAAATACTTGTGCAAACAATCTGAACAAACTACAAAAAATATGAAAAACTTGTGCAAACAATCTGAACAATCTAAAAAAATCAAAATATCAATCGATTCCAACATTTTTTTTGTGAGAAAATGGAACTTTACATGTATCAGAAACCTATTTATAACTCAAATCTCACTAAACACTGAGATCTCATTGCTATTACAAAAATATGAAAAACCTGACACAGAGAAAATAAAAGAGCATTTATTCGCCCATGCTTTCACATAAGTCATTTGGTACAATTCTTCATTTAGGATATAATAGGAAACTCAAAATGAAGCATTGCAACAGAAGGCAATCTGATCATCATAAAGATTCCCCCGTCGGTCAATTGTTTAAAGTCTTTAATAATCACCTTCACACTCGGCGTGTGGGGTGCGGTCCCACTAGAGTTGTGACTCCCAAGTGTCAGCCTCCTAATGTCTTTCCAGCCTGTGCTGGGAATTGAACCAACTAACTCTTAGTTGCAAATTTCAACTTCACTCCTTGCTTTATCCATACTGCCAGTTGGAGGCAGTTGTGAAAGTATCCTTGATTACTGCATGTGAGAGTATGGGTTGCAGGATCTACATCTATACGAGCCTAAACACATTCGCGTCTTCATTCGCACCCACACTCAACTCATCATACGCTCGCACTACACATCTAACAACATGTAAACTGTCTTGGGCCAGTGATCACCTCAACAAGAAAAAAAAGACAGTTACATTCTGGTGGACCAGTTACGTGGGCTCTTATGATACATTTCTTGTCGCCAATGTGGCCTAGAAACTTACATTTCTGATGGACCAGATCTGTGGGTTTAAAAAGAACAGAGCGAGCATTTGACATTATTGTTGACATTTATGGATCCAGAAATTTACATTCCTGGTTGGCTGTTACATGTATGATGTCTCCAGTTTTGTCGAGAAAGTTACAAGAAGGACAAGTACACATTACACTTCTGATCTGTGGGTCTAAGCTACACACGGGACAGCCGTAACAGCGCTAATTCTACACTTGCAAGTTTTGGCTACAACAGGACAGATATAGGTCATCAACGGTTGACACAAATAAACAGTACGAGCATTTATATTATAATGCTACATAAAGCATAACAAGACAAGTACTGAAGTGAACTACTAGGCATTTGCTACGTGGACCATAACTGCATAGGAGGCGGGTTCCTATTGTAAACAGTACTGCGGGTTGTTACACGTTTCATTCAACAACAGACTTTTCTAGGTCAGAGTATTCAAGCTACATTGTTGGAGGTCAAGTGTCTGTAAACAGTACGTGAAATTGTAAACATTCAATGTGCAAGCCCTAATTTGAGAAGGTCATAGTAACTTTGGTTCGTGAATACCACTTTATGTTACAGTGGATTTGACGTTCAGTGCGCGTTTGACATTTCGTTTCTGTGTTCGCAAGGAGCAAGAAATTTATTTTAGTTTCAGCTGTGACTGAACTTGTTCTGCAACACATTGAAATTGATTGCTATATGTTTATGTCACTTCTACTGTTTTGTGTATTTTTCTGCGGGTTTTTCGGTTGGTGGGTCTTACGGTAAATATGCCACTTGATCGAGGCTTACTGTAAGCGGTCTGTAGGTGCAAATTTTCTTAATTTGGAAATTTGCTAGTGACAATTGGTCGCTATTGATGTTAGCTGTGATGTAATTGTACTTAACGTTGTTTTTGTAATATTTTGTCTGTTTTTCAGTTTTTGATTGTCGATTTGTTTTGTTTGTATTCTGTAGGTCTCTCCTTTCTTGTGTATTTCTCTACACATTTTTGGTTAAAACAGTGTTGCCATTTGTATTGTTTTGTATTTTTGTCTTTGTATTTTTTTTTTGGTTGTACTACATTACTGTCATGCACAGTCTACATACACATACTTGGTCATGTTTTGATATTATTGATAAGGTAGACTCTTCATATAGAGTTTGTTAAATAATATTATATAAGATATTTATACAAGTTCTTTGATAAAAGACTTGTTATCTACAAAGATTGAGACAGTAAAATAAAGTGAAGTGAGTATACAAGTCTAGCATTTCAGACTTGTCTCCCATTGAAGTGGGATAAGGTAATTTATTTAATTTTTTTTCAGGTTTCTGATCTCATTAGACAGAATGTCTACATTGGATTTCTTCATCCAGCAAGGGTTGACCCTTGGTAAGTCTGGTAAAGAATTGGAAGAATATTCATCTGCTCAATTCGCCATTGCATTAAAGTCAGAAGAAAAGAAACAAAAAGAGGAAATTAAATTGAAAGCAGAAGCTGAACTAAAGAAGCTAGAAGCTGAGAATAGAAGATTAGAACTTGAAGAAAGAAGGTATCAAAGAGAGGCTGAGGAGAGAAAAGCTCAAGCTGCTGCTGAGGAGAGGAAAGCTCAAGCTGCAGCTGATGAAAGAAAATTCCAGATGGAAATGGAAGACAAAAAACTTCAAGCTGCTGCAGAGGAAAAAAAACTTCAAGCTGCTGCAGAGGGAAAAAAACTTCAAGCTGCTGCTGAGGCTGAAATTAGGAAAATGGAACATGAGGAAAGAAAACAGAAGATGGAACTTGATGAAAAACTCGCAATTTTGGAGTTAGAGAAATTGAAATTGGCGAGTACGGGTGCTCAGCAAACAACTTCGAGTACGACAAAGGAGTTTGTTAGTAGGATTAAATTGCCTCATTTCAATCCTTTAAAGGATGACGTAGCAGATTATCTAGATAGATTCCAATTTTTGTGCGATACGCATAACATAAAAAAGGAAAAATATGTTGAACAACTGATGCCATTTTTTACAGGTGACACAGTGACTACTCTTATGACAATAGACGAACATGAGAGAACTAATTATGATGTTGTCAGGGCAGCATTACTAAAGAAATACCAATTAAAACAAGAAGACTATCGTCTTCGTTTTAGGACAATGTTGCCAGAAAATGGAGTAGATTTCTCTGATTTTGTTACAAAGATACGTCGTACATTTACACGATGGGTTGAGTTGTCTCAGATTGAGAAAACATATGAAGGTCTAATGGACTTATTATTGCGAGATAAGGTTTTGTCATCTGTTAATGATTCTTTTCTTGCATTCCTTCATGAGCGTAAGCCTAAAAACTTAAAAGAAATGGAGGAATACTGTTGTCAGTATGCCACAGCACATCCCCATGCTACAGTTAGCAATTCTAAAGTGAAAGAAGGGTTGCCAGCTGCTTCGGCAACACCATATGGCCCTAATTTCAGAAAAAAAATTTCAGGGTGCTCAACAAAATTGGAATAGGGGAAGTAATCAAAATTACACTCAGAAGCGGAGTAATCCAACACATGATGGTTCTTCGTCTATGCAGTGGAGACAAGATGGTAGTTCTCGTAATTTTAGTGGTAATAATTTGAGACACTTTCGCAAAGGCTATCCAAATAATAACTATTCAAATTTTCGAGGTAATCATTCTCGACGTCAAGATTATGACGATGGTGAATTTAGAAACCGGGATTCAAACCGGAATGATGATTACAATAGGCAATATGATAACAATTACAGGGGAAATGATAGTCGAAATAATTACAGGGGAAATGATAATCGAGGTAGACCTAGGTTTAACAAAAAAAGACCTTACCAACAGGCAAACTCTGCGCAACAAGAGTTTGATGGAGCCTGTAATACAGTAAATGATAGTGGTAACTCTAGGGCTATCACTGGTTGTGCTTTCGATTTTGGGAGAGCAACTGAATGCCCCCAATGCTTAACATTGTTTGACTCATCAACTGTATCTACGCTAAGTTGTGGTCACCCTCTTCCTGCTCTACCTGCTACAGTTGCGCATGATGGGAGAGGATCTCTCATCTTACATAAAGGTCTAATAAATGATAGGCTAGTCTCAGTACTTTTCGATTCGGGATGTACTACCGTCGGGGTTAAGGAGTCTCTGATAGATCCTTGCTGTGCCACGGGGAAAAACAATCAAATGTGTTACATTTGGTGGTACTATGGAAAGCTATCCTACTGCTATTATTAGGATTGACACTCCTTTCTTCACAGGAGATGTCCATGCATGTCTTCTTCCTAATCCTATTGCGGATCTTATAATCGGTCGTATTCATGGGGTTAAGGAATGCACCCCGCAACAAATTTCTAGTTGGGAAGAAAAAAAACATTCAAACGGTCAATGCAGTGGTGACAAGAGCTCAAGCTCTTAATCCCCCAACTTCATCTGATAATAGTAATGAAGTTGATAGCCAAGACGAGCACTTGGTGATTTCCCATGACTCGTTTGTTAAACGTCAAGAAGAGGATCCTTCTTTGAAGAAATACTTCCTTCTTGCAAAGAAAGGGGATCCCAATCAAAATACGAATCACAAATCGTATATCACTATGAAGAATGGTTTATTGGTACGAATGGTACAACACTCGGACAAGTCTATGCACTCGCAAATTCTTGTGCCTAAGTGTATGAGAGCCTTAATTCTTCGGCATGCACACGATTCTCAGTGTGCGGGACACATGGGTTTTTTCCAGAACTAAAACTAGAGTCCTTGCGTCATTCTTTTGGCCATTCGTGAATAAAGACATCCGAATTTATTGCCGATCTTGCAAAATTTGTCAAGAGGTCAAGTCTAGGGGTCCGAGACATGCTGCTCCTATTCAGGCTGCAGATATTTCGATTCGGCCGTTTCAGAAAATGGCTATAGACATCATTGGTCCGTTCAAAATTAAGTCAGCCAGAGGACACCAATTTATCCTCACTTGCGTGGACATGTGCACGCGTTGGCCAGAGGCTATTCCTCTGAAGAGCATATCAACTGTCGATATCGCTGATGCTCTTTGGCTCGTATTTTCTCGTCTGGGATTCCCCGGAGAAATACTGTCGGATCACGGCACTCAGTTAATTTCGGACGTTATGTCTCAGGTAATGGCTACGCTAGACATTAAAAGGTCTCTCAGTAGTATTTATCATCCAATGTCCAATGGATTGGTAGAACGTCTTAACAGGACACTAAAGAACTTACTTGGCAAGATAACGGAGGATCATCCTGAAGATTGGGACAGGGTTTTACCTGCAGTCCTCTTTTCCTATAGAGAGGTTCCCAACGAGCATACAGGGTTTTTCTCCTTTCGAACTTGTCTTTGGCGCGCAACCGCGCGGGCCAATGTCCTTGTTACACGATTTGATAACTTCCGATAATATTGACGATGATACACAATCGTCATATGAATATGTTATAGCTCTTAGAGAAAAGATTATCGAATCGTGCAGGTTAGCAACTTCATCTTCCGAATTTGCGAAAGAAAAAGCTAGGCGATTTGCTAATAAGAAAAGACGCCTACGTCAACTTTGTCCTGGAGACAAAGCATATGTCTTACTGCCCTCAAGAGAGAATAGACTTCTCATTTCTTGGAAGGGTCCATACACTATAGTCTCGAAAATTTCTGATGTCGACTATATTGTCGATGTGGATGGAAGGCATAAAACCTTCCATATAAATATGCTAACAGAGTTTATTGAACGTCCACACTATTTACAGCCTATTTTCCAGGCGACGGACGACTCTCCAGTTCAACATGGTCACATCTCATCCCTGTCCGTTATACAGGATGAGGAAACTATTTTTTCTGACGTGAACTTACCTCTTCCTACGATTCCACTTATTTCAACGGAATCGTGGAGAGACGTTACAGTCTCTTCTAACTTGTCTTTTGAGGAACAACGTCAAGTATCCTCTACGTTACAATCATATCAGGATGTCCTTACCGACATTCCTGGACACACAGATGTCATAGAACATGACATCATACTTACTGATCGTAATCCGATCAGAGTAAGACCATACCAAATACCTATTCATTTTCAAGCACAAGTCGAGAAAGAATTGGATGAAATGATTCAACTACAAATAATTGAACCATCCACTTCAGCTTACTCTTCGTCGATAGTTATTGTTCGAAAGAAAGACAATAACATACGTCTTTGCGTTGATTATCGCAAATTAAATCAAGTTACGAAGTTCGATGCTGAACCTATGCCGTTATTAGATGATCTACTTATTAGACTTTCTAAAGCTAAATTCTTTACTAAACTAGACTTGTCGAAAGGTTATTGGCAAGTCCCATTGACGGAACACGCCAAACCTCTCACTGCTTTTTCGACACCTAGGGGTCTGTTTCAATGGAATTTTATGCCTTTCGGGCTTATGAACGCCCCAGCGACTTTCGTGCGCATGATGCGACGAATTCTATCAGATCGTGCAGATGTCATTGCATATTTAGACGACATCTGTCTTTTCAGCGATACTTGGGAAGAACACTATGTGGGTCTGAAGGAATTGCTATCTACTCTACGTGAGCATAGTTTGACTGCTAAACCCTCTAAAGCTTTTGTTGGGTTTAGTGAAATTTCCTTCCTAGGTCATCGAGTTGGTCATGGTCTGTTGAAGACAGAGGACCAAAACATTTCAAAGATATTAAATATCTCGGTTCCGAAGACAAAAAAGCAAGTGCGTAGTCTCTTGGGATTGATACAATTCTATGGAAGATTCATTGAGAATCTGTCCTCCATTATGGCACCACTTTTCAACGTTATTGAAAAAAGGTTCTCCTAATATGGTGCGTTGGTCCCAAGAATGCCAATCTTCATTGGATCAGGTTAAGAATTTGTTCTCATCTCATCCTATCTTAAGACTACCGACGATTGATAAGACTTTTGTCCTTCGTAGTGATGCCTCTTCCACTGGCATTGGAGCGGCACTAATGCAGGAATATTCAGGAACTCTGCATCCTGTAATGTATATTTCTAGGAAGCTGAATGCGGCAGAAAGGAATTACTCGGTTTTGGACCGTGAATTGTTAGCTATGGTTTGGTCCATTCTTAAGCTACAAAGGTTCCTTCTGGGCGCGCATTTCTTTATGGAAACCGACCAAAAAGCTCTTACGGCTATGCAAAGTAAGGATTTGAAGAGCTCGAGATCTACTCGTTATGCTATTGCTCTTCAGCCTTTCCATTTCACGGTGCGAGCTATCCGTGGTTCGGATAATGTGATGGCGGACATATTGTCTAGATGCCCACATGATTCCAGTTAAATCTTGTGTCCTAGTTTTTCCTGATATATTTTCAGACTTAGGTCTGTCCTTAATATCATAATATGTTGTAATACAAATGTATTTGGATGATGTTTAGATAATTTAACAAATTTCATTTTGTCCATCCATCAGTGATATGTTGCTAAAATAGCATTGACATTTGTATATTGCTATGATTATATTATTTAGTAATGTTTGATATATGATTGGTATTGCCAGCAACTTAGGTTTCTTGAATGGTATCCCTTAGTTTGTTTGGCTTAAAGGAAATATTTTCTCCTATGTTGGGAGATGATTTGTACCCTCTTCTATTGTACCTGATATTAGGTTCATTGTTTGCATGAGCACAGAAGTGATACTGGTGCTATCTTGCTCATGAACATATTAAAAAAAAAAAATTGCATTTTTTTTTTACAGGGGGGTGGTAGTAATGTTGCTGTCATTTTCGACGGAGTCATCTGTCAAGTTATTTGCTTATGTTTGTATCATAAGTATAATTGTGTCTTTACCTGCGATGTCAGGTTGATTAGGGGTTGTCTTCCCTTGTTTATTCATTCATTGTGTTTGACCTTTAGGGTCAGAGGTTGACAGTTCGGCGTGGGCCTATGGGAAGGTTTTTTAAGCGGGAGTGAGATATACTTCCGGGAAGCCGGGAGGTCCTGTTTTTCTGAAGGGACCAAGAGTCCATTGTTTTTCGGGGAGAATCTTCGAAGTAACTGCTATGGCAGTTTTCCCCAGTGAATCTCTGTGCGTCGGGATGACGACAGAATTCCTTGTGTAGTTCTGAGGATTCATTTACCAGGTAATACCGACCTTTATGCATTATTACGCTTTTCGGTGGCAGAACATGTAAAGGATTACCTAGGGTGAACAGCAGCTCACTGATCCGCCATTTCAGAACTTATATATTTGTGCTCGAGGTAGCCATCCAAGACTGTTAGTCTTATATTGTCCAGAAATCCAGTGACGAAGATATATTGTGGGAGCCGCAGATTGGCGGAACTTCTATCTACAATAAGTATTACTGCAGGGTTGATGATAACCTATTTAACAGAAGTACACGGCCGACGTTAGGACGAGGCCTGTGCTTCCGGCTATTATACTACAGCCTGATATGTGCAATTGGCAGGGAGTGCCAAGTTGCACCTGTGTGTCAAGGTAACTAAGGCATCTGACGCGTTTAGTCAGAGACGCCAAGGGCGACGCTACGAACTGTCATTATTGAAGAACTTTGCTATTGACCATGCACGTCTATTCTGATGTTTACCTTTTTGAATGCCAAATGTATACCTATCGATGTCAGGTCAGCATGACCTTGTTACACTGACTGTTCCTGTTGATATTATGTGTGTTCCCGTCAATAAATGTCTTGAAACATGCCTGCAGTGTCAAAGCATCCTTGATTACTGCATGTGAGAGTATGGGTTGCAGGATCTACATCTATACGAGCCTAAACACATTCGCGTCTTCATTCGCACCCACACTCAACTCATCATACGCTCGCACTACACATCTAACAACATGTAAACTGTCTTGGGCCAGTGATCACCTCAACAAGAAAAAAAAGACAGTTACAATGTTGTATATAAATTACTGTTTTAAATTCCATAGCCCACTGCTGTTGTTCCACAGCCAACATGAGGCCCTTTCCAAAGTTTCAAAGAGATTTTAAGTGCCCTTGTTCTTGACTGTCCTTTCACACCCAACAGTTTCAGTAGATCATACACTGAGCAGCCACCAGACCTCTTGTAATTACCTCCACAGCTATGAATTTTGCTGTGAACCCATCGTGTCTAAACAGACTGGGAAATCCTGTGTTCAATAGGACCTTATAAAAGAACTCTGAGACACAGTAATAAGGGAAATGGGTTAGAAAACCTGTACAGGGTGTGCACATCTGAAAACGCAAACACCTTGTACAGATTATGGGTAAACCATAGCATGTGGCATGTATTGAATGCACCTCATTGTCACAATGGGGGTATCTCGTTACAGCCCAAGACTATACGCATCCCTTCATTTTGAATGCGTTTTAATTGGGTTTTTTTTAATAATGTTTCTTTTTTTGGGTATGTATCTTTTTTTCCCACATACATAGCATACACACAATTGAATAATTTTGATGTGCTCTAGGCATACAACAATTGAACAGATATGATGCCAGTTTTGCATATCGGCAATAGTACATATTTGGACTTGAAAAAGCTATATATCCTAATTGTAACCCTTGAGGAATTGACGAGAATATTGTTTTCATCAAATTAAAAAAAAAACAGCCCAACTCATGACATATATCTAACCAAGCTGGGGTTGAAATGAAGCAGAGTGTGCTGTCTTCTTTTATGTCATCCCATAAGTCACCAACAACATTAGAGTTAGGTTTAGAATACCTAAACCTAACACTTACCACTTTTCCTTGCGTCTCTGAATTTTTTTTTAAGGCCCTATCAAACGGCCCATTGTGCTTTATTTTAACCCAAACTGGTTTGTGTGTGTTGATAATTATTTTTGAAAAAGTTTGACACTAGGTAAAGGTTAGCAATTAGCCTACTGCTTTGAGATTTGTAGCTGCTGACGCTAACCTAAATCCTAACTGTTTCAAGCTTTTTAAAAAAATGTGGGACAAATTATTGATACCACAAAAAACGCGAAGACTCCCATGCAACACCTGAAGTAAAATAATTGCCCATAAACAAGTACACGCAATCGCAGACTGACATATACATCGCGTGTTCGGCGACAATGAGGCGTGTGTACCGTAAACTGCGATTCAACCACCTTAACCCTGTTTACGACAAGATGACCGATAGCACTGTAAACTGTTATTCTGCATGGATAACCATGCTTTGTGACAGTATTTTCTTTTTTCCAAGAACTTAACATTTCATTCCAAATATCTTTTTATCTGTAGCCAATTTTCTTCTGTACGCTAATCGCTACTTGGTACTTTCTGCTGCGTGGGGTTGCCGGCTGATGTCCAACCCTCCTCCGAATACCCCTGGTACCTAGCCTACAGCACAGTGTCACTATTCTTAGCTCCTCTTTCAGCACATGGGTGAAATGAACGGATTAATGATAGTAAATACACTTAACCATACCAAAGGATTGGGAGATTGCCATCATAACACCAATTTTCAAAAAGGGTGACAATCGACAGTGTGGAAACCATAGAGGCATATCCCTTCTCAGTGTCCCTGGTAAAATCTACTCTAGAATCCTAGAGCAGAGACTCCGACACCTAGCTGAGCCACAACTGGATGAGGTCCAGTGCGGATTCCGAGCGAACCGAAGTACTCAAGACCTAATCTTCACACTCAGACAGCTGAGTGAAAAGGCCCTCGAGTATAAGAGTGAGATCCATCTTTGTTTCATAGATCTGGAAAAGGCGTTTGACAGGGTCCCCTGGAGCAAACTTTGGGATTGTTTGGCAAGGAAGAACATTCCAGCACCTCTGATTCATGCTATACAGAGCTTCTACAAGTCTTGCAGAAATTATGTGAGGACAGCAAATCATAAGTCAGAAGAGTTCAGGACCACCACTGGTGTAAGACAAGGTGATATCCTGTCACCTTACCTTTTCATACTCCTCATGGACGATGTCATTTTTTTTCTTTTTTTTCATACGCCCGCTAATACTCGAGGCGAAATCTCAGGTTATTTTTAATGTCTAACCTGACATTGATTTTTACGTGAGTATCCTATTTTCTTGTACAGAGACAAGTGTCCCTCGCCATTCAGGCAGATACTCGCCGTTTTCGGAGGTACCCATTAGAGCTGGGTCGGCTCAGGAGCCGCCAGTCCCTGGTCGACGACACTCCTTCAAATGTTCTCGCCAGGTCTCGAGTTAATCCAGTCCAAATCCCGGTCGACGAAAAATCCTCAAATGCCGTCGCCCGGGTTTGATCCTGAATCACCCGGTCGCCAGAGCGGTGTTGTAACCACTACGCTAGCGCGGCTCCCGGACGATGTCATTAAGGCATGTAAGGAGAGAACAAGAAAGTATTCAGTGGGGTACTGGAAGATGAGACAGGTCTGTATTTCGGAGCTGGCATTTGCTGATGATGTTGCCCTGATTGCTAAATCAGAGGCACATCTCCAATTCAACCTGCAAGTCTGGAAGGAAGAGCTGGAGAAGAGAGGGATAGTCATAAGCAGCTCTAAAACAAAATCCATTGTGATATCATGAGAAGAAAGAAGACATCAGATTAAGCTGGGAGAACAGGTCCTGGAGCAGGTAGACCACTTTAAATACCTCGGAGCTATTATTGACCGAAAGGGAGGCATCAAAGAAGAGTTGGCCACTCGAAAAGCAGCAGCTGATAGACTTTTTCAGGCCATAAATCGAGGATTCCTCAGCAAGAGAGAGGTTGGTAAGAAAACGAAGATGGCTGTATACCGCTCCACCTATGTCCCAGTCTTGACATATGGATGCGAGTCATGGGCAATGACTACAACCCACAAAAGCCAGATCCAAACCTCAGAAATGAGGTATCTGAGGAAGGTGGTTGAAGTAACAAGAAGAGATATGGTACGCAACCAGACGATACGTCAAGGCCTTAAATCCCACCCCCTGCAGACCTAAGTAGAACAGTTCCAACTAAGATGGTTTGGCCATGTCTGCAGAATGGGAGAAGATCGGCTACCACGACAAGCATGGGAAACAAAGAGCCAAGGATCCAGACCCCCAGAGTCCGCTGGGAGGACAACATTAGACAATCTTTGAAGGACCGAGGACTAGAATGGAACCAGGCCAGGAGGAAGACAGCCGATAGGATAGTCTGGTGCTCTCTCTTCCAAACCTCTACACCTCACAGTAGAAGGGGAACGACTAAGTAAGTAAGTAAGTAAATACACTTAAAAAACTGTTACCATCACACAGCTAACATCTCATACCCCTAAATGGCAGCTATGTATCAATGCAGGGGTGCCGTTTGTCTGTGGTTTACTCACATTCAGGCCTTTGCTTGGGCCATCGTATGTCAGGATCTAATCAACAGCACTCCAAGCATGCGCCTCATTGTCACAATGAATAAATAAGTAAATAAATAAATAAAGGTAATTAACAGGTACTTGTTAGACATAAAGGATGACACTAGACAACAGAATAGAAAATATAAGTGATAGGCTTACCGGGAATCGAACCTAGGGCCAACCAGACGGCGCCATCGCCTTGCTGTGACAGTACATCGTGAATGGACGGAGAGCCAATTTTGCACCCCAAAAAAAAGTGCATTATTGGCTGAGGTCATTCTTATGACACTCACACAACTATGGTATAGGACCCGTGAACAACCCAGACAGTTTTAAAGACGCAATCACTTATATAACTTTCCTATCAGCAAGTATAGCCTAGACCAAATAAAGGCCGAAATACTTGTGTCCAGTAATGTGTAGTGAAGACAAATAACACAGAATAGACGGGTAGGTTGAAGACAATGAACAGCGCTGTCTTAACTAATCAAAGATAACGAGTGAGAAAGAAGATAAGTACCGCGATGTGAAGCCACAGATAAAACAGTTTAATAAATTACCAAGAGCCTTCATGTAGTCGTCAAAATTTTCAGACTTATCGAGATCCCAAATTCCGGGTGCTAGTTCTGCTGCCATTATGTGTGTTCAAAAGATATGTCTCGCGCGAGCTATGTACTGGTCCACTCCACTCGCAGCCTTTTATCGACGCCAAATGAGTTTCCCCCCTTATCTGACCACCCGGCGCGAACGCCGAACTTTGAACAGTGTTGCCACCACAGAAAATTATTTGTAGCAGATGATTCGCTGAAAGCAGTCGGAATAAATGAAATGTAGCACGATTAAAAAAAAAAAAAAAACGAAGAAAAAAAAGGCGTAAATAGAGGCTATTACAATGTTTTAATTATGCACGTACGCTGTTTTAACACAAGAAGAATGATTATGACATTTTGCATAGAAATATGCAGAGCTCGCTTTCCATTGACGACTCATATCAGTCGTATTTATTTAATTTAGTTTTTGCTCCCTTTTCTCTACTGTTTTTGTCCGTTTGTCCCTGTCGAAAACATTAAGGTCGTAATGAAGGCCATTTCTTTGTCCCAGTAAGCCGTACATCACCTATTTTCGTTAACCCCGCCTTTTATCATGGGGGTCGTTTACGTTTGACGTTGAGCAGGGGGGTTCAAAATGTTGTGACGAAGTGTGACTATAGGGGAGGGCATGTGGTCTCAAGAAATATGACGTCACACCAAAAAATAAGAGGGAGTATTGCTTTTTTTTTCAGAAATGATTTGGGAATAAGAAAGATTTTGTAACCTCCACCCTCATTGTCTACTTTTATCCACAATAGTTAACAACTCCCTCGTGGATGACATATACGATTGGCAAAGGAAGGGGGAAAGCTTCTTCAACTTGACACATGGCACCGATAAAATGACCGCCGAACATCTGCTTCAAAGGTGCCCAACATATGAGGAACAGAGAAAACGCATATGGCAATCACCAGTACCATTCCTGGAGAAAATCTACGGAGATATCAACAGCCTCAGGCTGACCACTGCTTTCTTTGAACTTATTCAAGTTGACATCTTAGGTTGAACGAAGAAGAAGAAGAAGGATGACTTATACAGTATTAATATTAAAATCTCAGCTGAAATATCGGATAATTGTTATAATCTGTAACTGGTTAAACAATTTAAAGAAAAAATTATATATATTTTGCTTGTAACATAAAGTAATATACCCCTTCAAAAAATTCAGACTTAATAAACAGTACAGTCGGTTAAAGTTAAATTTTAAACTATTAAACATTAACAAGTTATCACCATCCCAACATCATTCCCATGAGATCAAAGACACAAAAGTTTAAAGATGGTATTCAGGCTGATGTGAACGTTTTATTAAAAAAATTTTTTTTTTTTTTGGCCTTGGGTAAAATTGCAAATGAATTTATTTAGACAGGACAATGGTTGGATACTGTCTCGTGCTGGGAAGCAGCACATGAAAGGAAAGATATCAACGTTTATCTTGGTTTGGTCTCAAGTTTAACATTATTTTACGAAACTTTAACGTAAGTAAGAATTCAAGTTAATGATGTGTCTGCTTTACATTTAAATTTATTTTTTTATTAGTAAAAATTAAGTTAAGCCAAAATGAGCCATGTTTTTAATAATAGATGATTAATTTGTGTAACAATATTTTCAATTACAGTGGGCTGCATTATAAATGAGGCACGGGGACTTTGCCTTTTAAAGCAGGTCTTCACTTATTTTAAAACCCAAACAATAAATGTCTGAGTTTATTTTACACTGTAAAAATAATCTGATGGTGTCATCATTTAGTCTATTTCTGTGCTTAATTATCACAAACAGACTGGGAAATCCTGTGTTCAATGGAACCTTATAAAAAGAACTCTGAGACACAGTAATAAGGGGAATGGGTTAGAAAACCTGTACATAAACTATGTACAGGGTGTGCACATCTGAAAACGCAAACATCTTGTACAGATTATCAGTAAACCATAGCATGTAGCATGTATGAATGCACCTCATTGTCTCGTTACAGCCCAAGACTATACGCATCCCTTCATAAAACCAGATGGCACTTCCACTCCTATGCTGTAATCCGTGCCTTTACTGTCTAGTCGGACAGGAGTCAATATGGGTTCAAACCATGTCATCGATTAAAATAATCAGTAGAGGGTGGTCAATTAAGCCCAGGCAGGAAAAGAAACTGGAACTATGAAGCAAAAATAGAAATACTGTAAGAGGTGAGAAAAAAGGAAAGGGAAGAGCACAGAAGAAATTAAAGGATGACACTGAAAAATGTAACGATCGAGGTTATTTCGTCACAAGCGTGAATATTTGGGAGTATACAATAACGCAGTAACCTTAACCACCAGAGAGACGGTGTGACAGTCCAGTGACCACATTAGGTTGTTTATTCACCAGACTAATGCTCGACTAATCCAATGTTCAATTGGTTATGTTGCAGTGGAACGAAAGACTTTACGCCTCAGATGAAAATTCCCACTACTTCAAAGAGGCGAGTGAAAACCTCAGTCACCAGGTTCTCTGACTAACCCCGATGTCCTTTATAGTATGTTATTGGCCATTACCACCAACACAATGTACACAATGTTATTTGAATAACATAACTTTCCAACATCACACAAAAATATTCTTGAAGACATATCAACTACAAATGCGGGCATTTTCTTATCTTTAATGAGGAAGATCCCAGAACACAGCGTTTGTTCGACATTGAACATCAATTGCATTGAAATATGATAGCGTGTCCTCAGTCGTCTTCCTGGAGGCTGGAATAAATTCTAAGTTGTAGGTCGTTTATATCAAGTTTTAAGTTGGCTGTTTCGTCATGTCACCAAATCCTTCTAACACCTGGTTGGGAATCCCTGATCTAAAGTCCTCACATAGAATTTCTATCCTTGATGTTGTGTTTCCTATCTAGATATCTCCTGCTTGAGAATCACTGAGCTAGCTTCCCAATAGTAAAATCTGTATTAAACGTTATTGTTCTTTTCTGAAATGATTATTCTGACACAATGGTTCTCATCTTGTTAAATTGGCTTCTATAAGTCAACAGTTGTACCGTCCCGTTCTTTTTTCTTCAAATGTTTTAGGACCACTTTCTTAAAAGCTACACAACACGTTTTACTGTAATGTTCTCTAGATTAGCGAGTAGCGTTAAGCGTAGCATAACACTGAGATTGGTTGAAGCTTTATAAAATCACTTGACGAAACGAAAGTTTACTTTCACCTATCTCGCGTTGTCACTACTAATTAGAACGTAATAGTTAGTTACCTCATTGTGCTGAAAAACTCTCACCAAGGATGTTGTCGGTAGTGCTGGAAGTAATATTTCTGCATTCCAGACCTCTGATTCATAGGTAGACCACTTTAAATACCTCGGAGCTATTATTGACCGAAAGGGAGGCATCAAAGAAGAGTTGGCCACTCGAAAAGCAGCAGCTGGGAGACTTTTTCAGGCCATAAATCGAGGATTCCTCAGCAAGAGAGAGGTTGGTAAGAAAACGAAGATGGCTGTATACCGCTCCACCTATGTCCCAGTCTTGACATATGGATGCGAGTCATGGGCAATGACTACAACCCATAAAAGCCAGATCCAAACCTCAGAAATGAGGTATCTTAGGAAGGTGGTTGAAGTAACAAGAAGAGATATGGTCCGCAACCAGACGATACGTCAAGGCCTTAAATCCCACCCCTGCAGACCCAAGTATAACAGTTCCAACTAAGATGGTTTGGCCATGTCTGCAGAATGGGAGAAGATCGGCTACCACGACAAGCATGGGAAACAAAGAGCAAGGGATCCAAACCCACAGGACGACCCAGAGTCCGCTGGGAGGACAACATTAGACAATCTTTGAAGGACCGAGGACTAGAATGGAACTAGGCCAGGAGGAAAACAGCCGATAGGATAGTCTAGCGCTCTCTCTTCCAAACCTCTACACCTCACGGTAGAAGAGGAACGACTAAGTAAGTAAGTGTAATATCTACTAATGTTTTTAAAATGCTTGGTGAGCTCTTTGTTACGTCTAATAACTATTTCGAACTACAAGTCAGCACTCCGAGGCTTCACTTCTGCAGTCTACTTCTACTTGGTTGTCTCCGAGCTCTCTCTGAAGTTGACCGTGCTAATAATAGTATTTGTATCCTTTCATTTTGCACCTGACACCTGTTTTTTCTGCTGTTCTGTGGGAACGTGTCAGGAGTTCATGATTTTGTAAATCTGACAACAGAGTAAAATGTTGATTTCAGCACGTATCTTGTGTTTTCTCACATCCTAGTTAAGCGACCTAACTGTACTAGAGCAAGTGTTCTCGTGGATAAATGTCCACTGTTTATAGTTACATCTACATTCTTTTCCAATAAATGTAATAAAATGTCTCTCAAAATCCCCTTACTTTGTCTTAGTGTTTGAGATTATTTAGAGTGCTCTCTACAAGTATGAGAACCACAGTATAAAACTGCCAAGACTTTCACTCAAGGGTACCGAGAGAATTGAGCTTGCAGCGATGTTGTATTGTTCATTATTTCACTATTTTATGTTAATTTTAATATTATAACTCAGTGTCGTAGATTTGTGATAGGTGATTAAGACTTAGTTTGGTCCCTTCTGAATAGACATAGACATAAGTGATAGCTCAGTGGGAGGTGATAAAATAGAAATAGATTTCACGAGTGAGGTGGAGGAAATATAGTAGATTCTGTCTCTGACACTCGAGAAGCTTCTCTCAGTCAGCCTATCATCTACAACAGAGTTAGATTAGTCAGACAAATCTAATATAATATATAGTAGTATATATATATACCTCCCATACACACACACATAAGTGACTACAATAGACACACAGAGGTGAAACTATGACAATGGAAATATAGATAATTGGGAACGAACTGACCGACACACTGGAATAGGTTTATGTGAAGTTTAATTATCATAATAAACTTCCATCACAACACATAAAATTACATCAAACATATACAAATAGTCATAAAGTCAATGAATTGCTACAAGAATGATAGACCCATTGGTATGATCTTTTCCCTCGATGTATAGCCCACAGTCCTGTTAGAAGAAAAGTGATAGCCCCAAAGAGTCACGGATACATATGATTTAGTCTAAGATTTCCCTTTAAAGGTATGAGCAGACTTGGATACTCTGATCTATCCTAAGGACAATATTGTTAGCAACAAAACTTGCATAAAGAAATTTAAGACAGCAAAATGGGTGCCAAAACACAACAATAAAGTAATCACTCAGTCCTGCATTCACTCTATTCAGTCAGCCGTGATCACGTGCTTTCATTCGTACATACAGCTTTGGTAGCAACTTCTGGAAACACAACTTTTAGGACATGCACATACAGACTCTCCAATGGTAGTCTTGGCCAAGAGAACCCCAGTTCCAAAAAGACGGGTTGAGTTTCACTACTTCAGGGAGCGTTTTCTTGGTTATTCTTATTTATGGATATCTGTGTAAGTCACATTAAAATTGTCCAGGCACGAACGTTAACAGCGCGCACAGTGTCAATAGCTTAGGTTTCTAGTAATGAGGAATGTCAGAACGGTGCCTTCTCTCAGTATAGAACTTGATTTGGTCACACCACCACTAGTCAAAACTCCGTCGGAATGTTACTGATATTAATACTTGGTTGCCACAAGGGCTGAAATGTACTTGAGGTTTTTCTCTGGAAGAATTAAATCAGGCACGATGGGCCCGTTACTTCATTAAATCTTTAAAAAAAGTTTATGTACTGGGTACTCTGTCGTTCTGGATGCCAATGCAATCTAGACAGGTTTTACTTTATACACCCAAGTCTTTTAAGAAAAAAATGTTTTAGTTCTTCACAGATATTTCTCTGTACAAAACGCTGGTAGAGTTGGGCTACCTCAGTTTTCACTGAATAAGGAAAAAACAACATATAAAATACTTATACATACTATGTACTCGGTTATAACTTACGTTATAAACTGCAAGCGTAGAGCTTGTTTTTATCGTTTAAATCTCCCGTGATATAAGTTATATTCATAAAATCAATCATCATGAATTAGAAATACATACGTATTTCGTCAATACTCAATGATGAATCAGTGCAGTTATAAGTTATTTTTAAAATATTCTCGACTGAGTATTTAGCAGTTAAATTAAATTTATTTATAGCTGCATGAGTTTAAGCTAGAAATTATAATTTATTCTGCTTTCCACTGAAACCCGTCACTAGAGAATATAACAGAATTATAAATTAATTTCTTCTGCACAAAAGAAATTAGTGAAATATAATAGGCGGTTTAACACTTAAATCACTCACAAAATACTAGATATATCTATAATATTTTCCTCCACACAGAACTACAGATTAATACCACGAACTAGAATCCTTCAATATAATGGTAGTCTAGAACTCGGCAAAATGTTGCCAAGAAACTCAGAACTTTGCAATGTACAATATATTTTCTAGCACGAGTGATCTTTTCTACTGCGAATTCTGGAGAATTCTGGGGTAGATATATCTTAAACAGACAAAGGATCCCGCGTTATTTCGCAAAACCCCCGTCTCCCCCTCTCCTCTCTTAACACTTAACTAAGACGCAGGCCATAACTGCCACAACGCGTCTTCGACACCTCCGTCTACTCTCATTTCTGAACGCAGCAGATTTGGCGCCTACTCACACCTAACACCGAGAAACTTAACCGTAGAGCGCCGTGTCAGATGAAAATGTTAGACGATATGTCTGCCATCCCATGTCTATCCAGACGAATTTCACAGTATTTCGTCTCGTCCAGGGACTGACACGATTATGCAATACAATGCGTTTCTAGTATGAGAAAAAGAAACGGTAAAGTCAGAATGGGAAAAAATATTTATTGCAAACGAACGAGTGCGAAAAAAACCCCCATGAAATGGATAAAAGTGCGATAATAAAGTAGAGGACACGGGTAGAAAAAGAAAAGAATATAGAAAATTTATTGATCATAAATCTCTATGCGACACTCAGATGTAACTATTTATCCGAGCATTGCGCGGTCACAACGGCATCTTAAAACAGATGCTCGGCAATATGCTGACCTTCCCTGTGTATCAAGTATGTAATTCATCCGATAATCGGGTTTGTGGTACAAGTTGCTTGAAGTTGACGCTAGGCGCCTATATCAGACATGTCACGAAGACGCTTGCCTGGACAATCTAAGTAGATACCTCGAGTGGCTGAACCAAGATCCTCGACGAAGCATTGTCAACACCTGGCCTCTTAAGTATCGAAGTACTGGCCCAGCAGATAGACAATGTAGAATATCCACCCAAATCATCCCATGATGAGAAAATGTTTGTTTTCCTTGTTAGAATAACATTATTTATTTTTATCTTGTTAACTAATAATTGATTATTAAACGTGTAACATGTACAATAAATCTGTAGTTGATTTAATAATTATTGAGAGAATTGCACCAGTATGACTCAGGTTTAAAAAAAAAATAACCTTATAGAGCTAGTAAATTAATATTTTTCCGAATCACCTTCAATCGGTGACTCAGAAAATACGAGTCAATAATTTTCCTCACAGTAGCGGCAAAGAATAATAAGTTCATAACAACACATATGATCTCAGTTGTTATGCTTGCCATTGTGCAAAATTCCTGTGAGGCTCCCTAAAATAAAAGCATCATTCTTCTATTTATATCTCTGCCAAGAGTAATCGTAAGCGAAGGTTGATATCTCTTAAAATTCTCATCCTTTTACTCGGAGTTTGGCCATTTGTAGAACACTACCGCAGAGCAGGGGAGACAATCCCACCACAAGCATGACGCCACGTGTTTCGAACCCAGTACCAGTGCCACGAGAGACCAGAGGTCTAACCACAGTGCCAATCCTATGCTTGTCAGAAATATAGGAGGTTTAAAATAAAACTCTTGGATACAAGAAAACTAAAATAATGGGAAATAAATGTTGGGAGATAGGAGAAGACAAAATCGCTAAATGTTTTATATGATATATAAAAAGAAAGACATCCCACCAGATGGTTGACAAATAGTAAATAAGATAAAAATAAGACCCGTTTAACATGCGCACTTGGAGTAAACAACAGAAATACACAGAATACGTGTAATGAGGACAAGAAAGAGAACAGAAAAGAAGAAACGGTGTACTATTTTCCCTATTCATGCTTTAATTTTATTATATCTATTCCAGGGTCTTACTCACCAACCTATCATTGGGGTTTTTAAAGTGTTTGTTTAAAAATACCGTCCCCGCTTGTCGCATTTCATATATATTTATTTCTTGCCAACGGTCTTCTGTTTTATGCTTCTAGGTACTGAAGCATTTGGTTTTTTTCCCCTTTGTTTCTTTATTTCTGAGATATCACACATTGCTGTCCGTAAGTAATGTGTTGTTGTATTTTTTCTGAGTTTCATCTTTATTGTGGCTAATAGAGGAAGGCCATCTGATGCCACATCTGCACCTGTGCATATTTTTATGCCATGTAATGATGATTTAAATGCACAAAGTAAAATGCACAGTTCAATCCGTTAAACATAAGAATTACAGAAGCGTGTGACTGTGTCACAGACATGGCCGTTCAATATCTGCTGCTGGAGTGCCCGACTTGTGTGGAAAAGAGAAAACTTATGTAGCCCAGCAGTCTATCATTCAATGTAACCTCTATACAGATGTAACAAAACCTTAGAGTGACAACTGATTCTTTCATACATATTCAAGCTGACTTTTAAACTACTATTTTGGGACAACGGAAAACACACACGCACATCCACACAATTTAACACTTTTAATTTACTCTGTTTAATCTAATTGGAAACTAAACGAAATGATGCCATGTTCAAGTATCGGAAAAAAAAAACTGTTGAAGAAAAAGCATATGAAAAGAAAGCGCATATGACCGACACCAGTATCATTCGTGGAAAAACTCTACGGAGATTCAAATAGCCTCAAACTGACGTCTGCTTTCTTTGAAAACATTCAAGTTGACGTCTGAGAGTGTACGAAGAAGAAGAACAATAGAAAACTGTTATCTGGAATTAGCAACACTATATATCCTAATTATAGCTCATCAGAGGTTGATAAAGAGGTTCATAAAATAAACAAAATTACTTCTGAACATGTTCGAAAAAGAAATAGAAGATAAAGAATGAGGAGGCAGAGAAAGAGAAGAATAATAAAAGGACAAAAAAAAAAAAAAAAAAAAAAAGGCTGGCTAAGTACTTCAATGCCTGTGTTGCTTTTGTCCGTCACGCCTCTAGAACGAACGAAAGAAGGAAGGAAATCTTTATTTCATCATGGTAAAGAAATAGACACTATTGCCTGTTTTATATTTTTGCCCTGTAATAACATATGTTGTACTTGTGTCCATGTCAAGCTCCATATTACCTTTTTTCATAAAGTGACAACGATGCAGGCAGATATATCACATAGTAACAGCAAAAATTACAACGCACCTTGCTTAGGGCATGCCTATATAGTGCTACAACACATTGACTGGTTTAGAGATTATAGTAAAAGGATAAACCATCATCAGAATTAATGCACAAGGAAGACAAAGAATAAGTGGATCGATGACGCAGCCAAAGCTTTCAAGACGACTTGGTACACAATTCGAGCAGGCAATACCAAAAACCCAAGGAAGCCATGAAAACATCTCATAGCGCTAACGCTGGAGTGAAAGAATAAAGTAAAGTAATTTGATTTACTGGATACGGTGAGCATTGTATTTAAGTGGCACTGTTTTTCTTTCTATCAATAAAGAAACGTCTTTTCACACTTCTCGCAAAGATGAAGAAACAAAGCTAAGACTTCGAACATTTAATATTTGGATGCAGAAATTGTCTCCCGTGCGTTATCGCTTTCTCAATTAAAGTTAGGAAAGGTTTCTCCTGTTAGAAGTCAGTGTTGCCACGTAAGCATTTTTTTTTTTTGTGGGCAAAAACGTGGCGACTTGTTAAAAAAAAAAAAAAAAAAAAAAACTCATTTAACCACAGATTTTTACTGTCTGCTACTTTTAAAAGTAACAGTTGGCTATTTTTGACGAGATCAAGAAATCCCCCCCCCCCTTTCCACCCACTCCCCAATTATTTTTATTTTAAATTGCAAGATTGTACAAACTCTTTGTAATCCATTATGTGGTTTTGTAAAGATCTCCTCTGGCATGCAGTTGAACCATTTGATCAGTAATTGATTGCTTTTTGGCTGTTCTTTGACTTTATCAAATATGTATGATCAAGTATATATGTTGGTTGCGTTCACGGGGAAGGGGGATTCTAAAAATAGTTTTTTGTTTTACTGTAAGCATGATTTATATGCAATACATTGTGTGCTTTATAGCTGCTGTTGTGATTCTTACTGGCTTATAATTCGTATTAAGTGATCTTTAAGGATGGAATATTCTGAAAACACAAGTCCCGTCTCCATAATTTTTTCACCATCTCTATAGTATTAGATGTGGCACTGCTAATCGCTAGGAAAATCAATGCTTTTGTTTATTTAAGTTTCAGCCATGAGACAAAAGATACGGTAATACAGTCAAAATGTTCTAAACCAGTAGAACTATGATACTGAGAAGTATCGATGCGTGTTAATTATGTCGGTTACCAATACTGCATGTGCCCGCACTGCAAATAGTGAGAGCATGCAAGATGCCGTGGCAGTCCATTGAAGCAGCTCTCTGTCCGATCCTAGAACAGTATGACAAGTTAAAATGCTATTTTAATGTTGTTGTTGATTTTAGGACCTTGCACAAACCATTGGATTTTATTTTATGCATAGGATATCGGTTCAACCCTATATGGGTTATAATTTGGGTATATAGTTGTGAAGTGTAATGGAAAGGAGTCTACAGTAATCTGACAGCTTATTGTGACCTTATAGCTGCTCTCTGATTTGCTAGCTAAAACATGCATTATACTACTTCTGCAGCTCACCCTTTTGTCCCCGCCCTCTTTTCTAGAAACACGGGCTAACGCAGTGTTTACAATCTTCGTTGACCTGCCAGTCATAACTGGAAAAAAAATCACGCTTTGGTTTTACTGCGTTCCACTCACGCGAGTTCATCTGTCAACCATATAATACTTGACAGACAGCACGTGAGAGAGAGACGGAACAGACCCTTAGAAGTTTCACAGGGAAAATCTAGAAATCCCTAATATCCTTTGATCTTGTAACACGGGCATTCTACAATGAAACCGCTAGGAGAACAGAAAGTCTTTTGATGTCGGTCACCGCTCCATACGAGAAACTCTGGAAGACTGAAACGAAGTCTTTTATCTTGAAACCTCTAGCTTCTGAATTTTTGTCGCACACAGGAGTGCGAAATAACGCCAATACAGATGAAAAGCAATTTAATGATATATATACCGCTGTTTCTAAAACCCAACCATCAGTCGTCAGTCAGAATTTGAGAAGAGCCTAGAGCGCAGTCATAAACCATTTCTTTTGGATATTGTTTATAAGTGATTCGTGGAGATTTCATTCTGGATTTTCTGGTAAATAGTTCTAAGTATTAGAAGTATTTTACGGTGATAGCCATTTAAAGACTTAGACTTCACTTAGATTTTTCTTGCTAGTAAGACAAATTAAAATAAAATAACGCGTATCGATTTTCATAACCAGATATTCAATTAAATTGTTAGACCACGCCACCCGACCGCTACGTAACTGAGACGAGACCGTAATTATGTTTACAGTGTAGGGACGCGGCACTTAACTCTCCAGGAGAGAGAGAGAGAGAGAGAGAGAGAGAGAGGGAGAGATAAACACGACTGTTAACCAGACCGGACTTAGAGGCGCTAGACGACTGACAGTGGGAGAAAAGAATACATGTTCTATTTCATTTCTAATTTTTGTTATTATAGCGTCTATTATGTTTTAATGCCATACGACAAATTAACAGACACAGCCAATTTAATACCTACTAAATGATAGGTGATAAGTTGTACGTGGTACATTGTGAGAAAAAATAATAAATAACACACTGTGCGAATGACGGACAGCCGCGAGAAGAGGCGGGTGAGTCTTCATCGACTCAGTCCGATCCAAATCCGCGGCCAGCGATGTCTGTGTGTAGGCGTAGAAAGAACACCGAGCATCTTTTTAATTCGTCAGGATTGACAGAGTGGACGAGAGACTGTCGTGTCCCCGTATATATATATATATATATATATATATATATATATAATATATATATATATATATATATATATATATATATATATATATATATATATATATATATATATATATATATATATATATATATATATATATATATATATATATATATATATATATATATATATATATATTTACATAGAGTGTTAGCATTTTCCCACAAATGTTTTCTTGATTTGTTCGCAGACCTGATCCCAAGCGGACGATCAGCTTTCTTTTTCTTTTCTATATCATTTATAAGTGTGAACTAGCCATATGATATTGTGCGACTGTAAATTATACTACTGGACTTACCAAATCCAGGATATATTTTAACGGCCCCACAGTGGCGTATACCTGAATCCATCATCATCATTTTTAACATTTGAAGAAACCGGGATTTTGCAAATACTAGAAGTATTCCCCTCTCTTAAATGGTAAACATCAAGGAATCTCACGCTATTCGCCTATTTGTAATGCAAACTGTATCCAGATAGAAATTCCAGACCGAGCAGGAAAACAAGCCTCTTTTTCCCCGCCCGCCCATACACTGCAAGCGTTGTCGCAACGATTTATTCAGTTGTAGTTCCTGTGTCTAGTCTTATATTCCACTGTGTACCCAATCAAAGGAAAAGTGATAGTTAAGAACAGTGACGATAACCGTTAAGATTTATATTGATTGCTACTAGGATTAATCGAGGAAAATACCAGATTCGGCGTTCACCTCATCAGTTTCTTTCTTTTTGGGATGAACTGGGGCCAATTTGTATCCTCGACAGCTGGTGATACATCAATCACAGTGAAATAGGGATTATGTTCGAGGAATAAATTTACCAAGGGATACCACAGACCCACGGGAAGAATACAAATAGGTAAGAGATTGAGAGGTGGCCACATGAGTGAGAGAGCGTGATGATTTTATTGTTGCTGGAAACTATCTATTAATTTGGTTGTTTGATTTTGTTTACTTTACTTGGTCTTATATTGTATCAAGATTTGGTATTCTCGTATAACCAAGTGCTAACCTTCAACATTTAGGTTAATATTGTTTTGAGTTTGTTTTTTTCCTTTATACGGTGAAGGCGCACCATGCTTCTTTATTTCCTCTGTATGTAAATGATTTTCTTGATATCTTTTGGGTATTTGATGTTGTAACCAGTTTAGTGATAATAAACAACAAAGAAAACTTTACTTTGTGTGTTGGTCAGACCCATACCCATTTATCCTTAGTTTTTTTCCGTTTATGTGTCTGGTTATCACATAGTGTGGGCGTAGAGTAACCTGTTCTTATTTTAGATAGGGAGGCAAAGACTGTCTTGTAACAAAGCACAGTTGTACGGATAGGCTGGAGGAGAGAAACTTACTCACTCCAGAGACATATCTTTCCCTCAACCTACCACCTGTGAAATCTATTTCTATACATTCTCGTGTATCTCTCAACATTCACTCTTTACCCAGACGGGGCCCAATAAAACAATTAACCTACCGTACGACAATAGTGTTCCTTCTTTTAAACTGCAAGATTAGGCGAAAAAGGGTTTACATCCGAAACTCTTCATTACAGCTGGAACTTCTTACGAATGTATTCGGTCCCCTTCAACAAACTATAGCTGCAGTTTCTGAATGAATACATAGTATAAAGTATGATTCGGCGGCTCACAGCTATAGGATAACATTAGGCTAGACAAAAAAAGTCAGTCTTGCTGTATGGCTCAGAGACATGGCATGTCGCACAGAGTATCACCTCCAAACTACAGATATTTGTAAATAGATGTCTCCGACGGATCCTCCATATAAGATGGCCAGATGTAATAGCAAATGTAGAGCTAAGGAAGAGATGTGGGCAACAGCCAATACAAATGGAAATTAAGGTAAGAAGGTGGGGATGGGTAGGACATACACTCAGAAGAGGACAATCAAGCATAGCCAGAGGTGCCCTTGACTGGAACTCACAAGGGAAAAGGAGAATGGGGAGGCCAATGAGAACTTGGAGAAGAACTGTGGAAGAGGAGGCTAAGGAAATTGGAATGACTTGGGCACAGCTGAAAAAGACAGCCCAGAATAGAAATCGATGGAGAGCAACTGTTTCAGCCCTATGTTCCTCGGGGAACGGAAATGAATGATGATGATGTTTCCACCTTTTGTGTGTTTCATCTCTTCATGTGTACGACATGACAACCTTTCTTTCAATTTCAAGGCACTATTTCCTGTTGCGAAGTAATTTGCGTAGTTGTTATGATCAGTTACTCGCCTTTTTACATATGTTGTTGTGATCACATAATCTTTCTGTGTCGGTGTTTATTTTTCACATAATTCATAGAAAAGTGAATAGAGAGAGAGAGAGAGAGAGAGAGAGAGAGAGAGAGAGAGAGAAAGAGAAAAAAAGAGAGATCGAGAGAGAGAGCAAGTGAGCGAGAGAGTGAGTGAGAGAGAAAGAAAGAGAGATCGAGAGAGAGCAAGCGAGCGAGAGAGAGAGAAAGAAGGAGAGATCGAGAGAGAGAGCAAGTGAGCGAGAGAGCGAGTGAGAGAGAAAGAAAGAGAGATCGAGAGAGAGAGCAAGCGAGCGAGAGAGAGAGAAAGAAGGAGAGATCGAGAGAGAGAGAGCAAGCGAGCGAGAGAGAGAGAGAAAGAAAGAGAGATCGAGAGAGAGAGCAAGTGAGCGAGAGAGCGAGCGAGAGAGAAAGAAAGAGAGATCGAGAGAGAGAGAGAGCAAGCGAGCGAGAGAGAGAGAGAGAGAGAGAGAGAGAGAGAGAGAGAGAGAGAGAGAGAGAAAGAGAGAGAGAGAGAGAAAGAGAGATCGAGAGAGAGCAAGTGAGCGAGAGAGCGAGCGAGAGAGAAGGGAAGGAGAGAGAGAGAGAGAGAGAGAGAGAGAGAGAGAGAGAGAGAGAGAGAGAGAGAGAGAGAGAGAGAGAGAGAGAGAGAGAGAGAGAGAGAGAGAGAGAGAGAGAGAGAGAGAGAGAGAGAGAGAGAGAGAGACTACGAGCACTAAAGAAACAGACAAAACAAACTTATTCGAAATGTTCTTCTCAACAGTAATTATAAAATAGGTTAGACAAAAAAAGACAGACATATGGAAGGGCGGACGGACAACTAGACAGGCAGACATACAAGCATATAGACAGACAGACAGACTGACTGACAGACAGACATACAGACAGATAGATAGATAGATATTGATAAACACAGACACAGCATGAAAGGAAGTATGTACGTCCTATATTTCAAGGAATCTTTCCCTGATCACATTATCTGGCCTGGAATTTAAAGAAAGGAGGGCACAGGAGCTGCTAACAAACAAACAATTTCTGCACATACCTCGTGGCTGTTTGGATGCACTGTGTGTCAGCAAAGATTAAGATACTGTATGTTTGTTGGTGTGCTGGTAGACGGACCTGCCTTTGTTTACCTTATGTACATAGATATAAAGTTGTTGAGTTCACAGTATCGTGTTGTTTCTGCCTGAGGCCGCTGTATGCAATCAAGCAGTTGTTTGCATTGTTAGACTTTGTATCTGCGCAGGGCTTAGAGTTAACAAAATGCATACATCTCTCTCCCGGCTATAAATGGGCACCTGACTCCGCTCTTGAATTAGTAAAAGCGGCCAGGAAGGGAATTTGGTACCCCACCTCATAAAGTTTGGCCTAGTAAAGCGAATTTTCCAAGATTACACTCTCCTACGGCGGTATCTGATACGAGACAACGTTTACCTTTTAAATCTCTTTCGTGTATGGAATACCCGGATCTACATCACGTGGGTTATAATTTGGACACAGAATGTATTTTATTATTCTTATTTTTGGTGTGTGTGCAAAATTTATGGTTAACCTATTCTATTTATTGTCCCGTGTTGTTTCGGGGAAGGGGGGGGGGGGGGGTAATTGATTGTTCCTTTGTCCAGTAAAGACTGCAGACCCGTTGATTGTTCGGTGAAAAGAAAAATGTACATAGTCGCATAATTAAAATCTTTTGGTAAAATAATAAATTTTATTAAAAAGAAAACTCGTTAAGCTTGCATATAATAGTAGAGAAATACAAAAACAATCTGTGAAAAGAATATATTTAAATGCAAAAATCTCTGACAATGTTCAGAATAACAATTTTGCTGACAAAAACGTCAAAGTTTTAAGTTATGTACACGAACCCCATACAATTCATTTATGAACCGTTAAGGTGTCAGTGGACCACAAGTTAAGAAACCCTGATGTATAGGGTGATTTAAAAATTAACGTCCTATTTTTTAGATTGTTTTATTCTCACTTGTATTTCCTGCATATACATGACAAAAATGTCTCATCACGGAGCAGTGAATGCCATTTTAGTAATAACTTGTAAACATGTTTTAAAAATTGTTTGTTATCAGAAACGAAATAAAATAAAATAACATAAAACAGTCCCATTAATCTAACGTTACTAGAAAAAGCAAAAATTGTTGCCCGCAATACAATCGTACCCTGAACACACAGCTTTTGATGTTGAATTGTAATAGTAATGTGACATAGCATGTTAAAAATGGCAGTTAATTGTATTTATTTTACGGTTTGTTTCATATAAATTAGTTGTATAGGAGTGAAGAAATATTAATTTAAAAAATCGGAAGTGACTTTTCAGTCAACCTGTGTACTTATCAAAGCTTTCGTTGCTAAGAGAAGGTCTGTTATATCTGATAGTCCGTGGTTATTTCTTAGTGCATTTACTGTTGCCATTATTTATATCGTGAAGACATGTATTTTTTTGTTGTTCACATCCTTATATCATCATCATCATCATTATCATCATCATCACCATCATCATCATCATCATCATCATCGTCATTTTACTTTTCGCTCTTTATAGAGCATGCAGCCACCCACACAGATGACCTCTTTGCAGACAGCCTTCACAGAAGTATTTATATGCCTTACAAAGTTGGTTTATGTAGCGATTATTTTTACACGATCAGGTCGCCTACCCCATCCAGAATCTTCTTCTTTGTTCGTCCTGAAAAGGACGTTGGTTGCGTTGTGTCCGTTTACAGCACAGCTGCGATATTTGTGCCTTTCGGCCGACACATCCGACTTCAGCACAGCATTTTTGGGACCGGGTTAGCCTTCCCTCTTCGATCCCTACTCACTCAGCCAGACTGCAGTGATGCAGCCTGTTTCCAGGGCCACCACTTGGAGGTGGAGTAGGGTCTTGGTCAGCTCTGGTTCGCTGACCCTGATGCAAGCAGTCTAGCTATGGGTCGCTAACTGCATTCCTCACTGTTGACGCGTCTTAGGTCCCATCCAGAATCTCAGGTGTGTCACGTCAAGATAGGGAGCAATAGTCCTCAATATGAGGTGGCGCCATAGAGATCATCGCAACGGTGCGATCGGTAGCTTCTTCCTCCCAGGTTGCTGGATTTATGTCCAGTGCCTCCATGTCTCTCATGCGCACATCTCTGAACCTCAGCTGCGGCCGCCTAACTGTTCTTTTGCCATACTCCAGTTGTCTGTAGAAGATATCTGTCGGGATGAGACCGTGCGGTGGATATGGCTAAGTTAGCGTAGTCTGCGTTGTCTAAGCAGTGTTTACATGCTTTGAAGGCTAACATATTAAAACACCTCGACATTTGTCACTGTCCTTCCACGAAATACTGAAGATGGGGCGTAGACACCGTAAATGGAAGGTATTGGGCCTTCTTTCTTGCTTAGCAAAAGGTGTCCATGTCTCGCTGCCATATAGAAGTGTGCAATTGACACAGACGTTGTACACCGCAGCTATGGTCTTCGTTGTGAGTTTGGAGTTTCCCCAAACATGCGTTGTGAGGCGGGCAAAGGTGGCTGCAGAGGTTCATAAAAACCTACGCTCTTCCTTCTTCCTCTAATCTGTAACACTTGTGTTTGTTGGAAGTGTGTCGTACGGAAGGTTAATTGTTTTATTTGGCCCGTCTGAGTATATAGAGTGGATGTCGATAGATACGCGAGAAGGTATAGAAATAGATTTTTCACAGGCGGTAGAATTGAGGAAAAAAGATCTGTCTCTGGAGTGATAAGGTAATCTCTTCCAGCCTATCCGTACGACTGTACTTTATTGCAAGACAGCTTTTATCTCCCTATCAAGAATACAAAAGTTAATCTACACACACACAGCTATGTGACAACAAAACACACAAACGTGAAAAACTAAGGATAAATGGGTATGGGTCTGACCAACACACAAAGGTAAGTTTCTTTGTAGTTTATTATCATTAAAACTCGACAACATCAAAATATCTAAAGGAAAAGATCAAAGAGTCATTTACATGCATATGAAATAAAGCAGAAAAACGTTCAACCTCCCCGAATGGAGAAAAGAATCCTAAATTATTAACCCAAAGGTTGAAGGTTAGCACTCTGTTACAGAATGAACAGTATTGGTACTCTATGAGACCCAGTAAAATAAACAAACTTTTAGACAAATCAGATATATGGATAGTTTTTTCCCAAACATGAAAATACTCGCTCACTCTTTCAAACCAGTGGCCACTCTCACACTCTTACCTAATTGCCTGGTATGGTAGGTCTGTAATATCCATTGGTAATAGAATTAGTCCATAAATATTTTATTTAATTCACTTAATATTCTGTTACCCCAGTTGTCGCAGATCCAAATTGGCCCCAGTCCATCCCCCGAAATTAGTTCATGAGGTGAACGCCTAAAATGGTTGCGTCTCCTATAAGTGTTATTACAAATAGTTTTAAAAAACTGACAGAGTTCTTGAGGTCACTCTTTAGCTGGAAAAATACTTCCAGTATTGGGAAAACATCTGGTTGCTAGAACTCTGTTCATATGATGATGATGGCTCTTCTATCGGCCAACTTGTGGCTGGTAAAAATATATATCTCTCTGGGTTTTGTAAGCCCAATTATTAAAAAAAAAACAAATTTATTGTACTCCAATACTCTCTGGCGTGTGCCCGTTCACACATGAAATTGGAGACGCACAGCCAAGAAAAGGAGAAAATAACAAATCCAAAAAAGGAAAAAGAAAGAGACCCCTGGCCGTCCTTGTGATCAGGTCATGAAATTCAAAAACGAAAATTCCCACGAACACTAGAAAACCATATTCCAACAGTAAAGACTGGTTCTAGGACTGTGCTAGAATATTCAAAATTCTGACTGACAAAACAACAGGATATATATATATATCATTAGGATTCTCTGATCTCCGAATGCGTTAATTTCGCGTTCCGGTGTTACTCAGAATTCAGAAGCTAAGCGTATCAAGATAAAGGTTTTACGTTCGGTCTTCGTCGCAGTTTTCGACCGTCATCAAAAGACTTACTGTTCCCTAACGGGTTTCTCTGTAAGAATGCCCGCTTCTGAAGATCAAAGTTCCTAGGTGTTTCTAACTCCCCTGAGTACAAAACTTCAAAAGGGTCTGTGTGTTTGTTTCTCTCAAGCTGCTTGCCTGTCTGAGAAGTATTGTGATTGACAGATGAGATTCGCGTGAGTGGACGAGGTAAACACAGCCTGAGTTGCTTTCCTGTTATGACTGACAGGTCGCGCAGTTTGTAAACATTGCGTTAGCTCGTGTTAAAACAAAGAGGCGGGACAAAAATGGTACGTTGCAGAAATAGACAGTGGGTTGTGATACATGGTTCAGCTAGCAAATCAGAGGGCAGCTATAAGGTTGCAATAGGCTGTCGGATTACTGTACACACACGCATATATAAATATATATATGACTGATTCCTGTATCCTGACTGGCACTAGACACTTTCGTTCTCACGTCCACATTCAATGCTGGCAGGGGCGGATTATCCATTTGGCTAAGTAGGCTGAAGCCTAGGGGCCCAGAGCTCTTGGGGGCCCGGGCATAAGTTAAAAACAAATTAAAAATGCATATATTTTTTAATTAAATGTGTTTCTCCTGGTTACGTTAATCATAATAAAAATAATACTAATAAACATTAATAACAAATAACTACTAATAAAAGAGATAAGATATGCTAACAAACGAACACACCAGTCTATTAGTAATACTAGTATATACCATCACAATGCTAAGGGGTTTTAACAAAAAATTTTTAAATTATTGCCTATTAAGTGAAGGGGAGCCCAAACACCAAAAAACCTAGAGGCCACTGTTAGTTTAATACGGCCCTGAATGCTGGACATACAACTATTTCGTCCCAAAGAAATCACACTTGTGATCTTGAGAGTGTTTGTGAGAAAACCTATGTGACTTGGGCGGGCAAGGGTGTGCTTAGTTAATTAAAAAAAAAAAACAAAAAAAAAGGTAAAATTTAGTCCCGCAGCAGACAATGCGGTAGAGGAGTGAAGTGTTAGAGACTTTCATATACTACGAGGGGCATTCAGAAAGTAATGCACCACATCGTTTTTCTCAGCTAATAATGAAGATAGAAGCATGAAACTTTGCACACTTCAAATATGGCATGTGCCAACTGTGTGCACCAAATTGCACCGCAACCGGCCAAATAATACGGCTGCCCTAAACCGTTGAAATGGAGCGTGTTAGCAACTTGCGTTATAAACAGCGAATTGTGATATAATTTTTCGTTGCAGAGAAGGAAACTGTTGTGAATATTCACAAGCGTCTATGTGATGTGTATGGAAGTTTTGCAGTCGACAGGAGTACAGTCAGTCGCTGGGTTCAGAGAATCAAAGAATCAGGAAGTGGAGATACGGAGCTGCTTGATCGGCCGCGCTGTGGACATCCTGCCACAGCCACCAATGCAGAAATGTTGAAATGCTCTAAGGGCATTATTCTTACTGATAGGCGAATCACTACTCAACAATTGGCCTTACAGCTGTCAGTCAGCATTGGTAGTGCAAATGCAGTTATAAAAACTCTCGGATTTTCTAAGGTTTGCGCAAGATGGGTTCCTCGAAGTCTCACAAATGACCACCGATTTCAAAGGAAAACAATTTCTTCTGAATTGTTGGAGCGTTTCAATGCTGATGGAGAGAACTTTTTGGCTAAGATCGTTACAGGTGACGAAACCTGGGCACATCATTTTGAACCTGAGACAAAAAGACAGTCAATGGAGTGGCATCATCCGCAATCACCAAGAAGAAAGAAATTCAAGACAATTCCTTCAGCTGGAAAGGTCATGATCACTGTCTTTTGGGACATTGAAGGTGTTATTCTTGTGGACGTTATGCCAAGAGGAGAGACAATCGATTCGCAAGCTTACATTAAGGCATTGAAAAAACTCAATCAACGTTTTCGCAGAGTTCGGCCGCACAAGAATCCAGCAGACCTGCTTCTCCTTCACGACAAGGCGCGCCCTCACACAAGTCTGGCAACACGGGAAGCAATCACCAAATTGGGTTGGACTGTACTACCCCATCCACCCTATAGTCCAGATTTGGCACCCTTTGATTTTCATCTATTTGATCCACTTAAAGATGCACTCCGTCGGACAAGGTTTGAAGATGATGAAGGAGTGATTCATGCAGCGAAGAAATGGCTGCATGATCAAGACAAAATCTGGTACGGGCTAGGAATACATGCACTTGTTTCGCGCTGGCATAAAGCCGTACCAGCTGATGGGGATTATGTTGAATAATACCGATGTTTACATGACATATCCAAGTATATTGTGTATAAATTTCATGCTTTTTGAATAAACAGCTCCTGAGAAAAACGATGTGGTGCATTACTTTCTGAACGCCCCTCGTATTTCCAGCTTTCTTGTAAAGTGGCGTGACCCGTTCCTTTCCTAGCAGACTTTGCCTTCTCTAACTCACGAGCAGAGTCAGGTTCCCTTTTATAACTAAGCAAGGTTTTGCTCTCGCGCAACAATTACTGGGCTCCGCGTTCGTAACCATATAACGTCAGAATATAGCCTACCCAGCTGTAAATGGATACTTAAATTTGCTCTTGAAATAGGGAAAACAAATGCAGCGAGGAAGAAAACTAGTCGCCCAACCTCATAAAAACGCTGTACCTTGTATAGTGACGTCACAGAAACCACAGCCGCATGAGCATGTGATTGCCTGGTGCAGGTTTTCCCTAAGAGGACCAACTACAGTGAAGGGCAGGGCCGGATTAAGCTAGTGCGGGGCCTGTAGCATATGTTAAGAAAGGGGCCCTATATTTAAAAAAAAAACAATAAAACAACACAAACATATTTGAACACATACATTTTTAATTTGCATAGTAATTATCATTATCAATTATTTCGTGCTTGTAATCCTATAAACTTGCCACTCATGTTGCTGGCGTTGTCATAACTTTGACCACGGCAGTCTTTAATATCAATGTCATTTGCCTTTAAAAAATTAAGTAGACTTTTAGTAAGCTGTTCAGCACTATGACTTTCCATATCCAAAAATCTCACAAATCTTTCAACTGGTCCAGATGGCAAAACATAGCGCAGAGTCAAAGTCAGCTGGTCCATATTAGATATATCTGGAGTAGAATCCAATGAAACGGAATAATACTTGATACATAACACCGGAAGTTTACCATGGGCAGTTCAGCCTATTAATGACGCAATCATTTCTGTTGTTCCCCTATATATCAGTATTGGTCAGTCCAACAAGACAAAGACCTTAATACTGTGTCCAGTATGATAGTAGACTTAGAACAGTAAGAACAGGACAGAGGGTAGGTTTGGTATTGTATAAACATTTATAACACATAAGGGAGGGAAACCACGAGGCCTGTAAACAGTAAATTAATATGAAACAAATATAAAGGTATGTTATAAGGCACTCGTAGGAAATAAAGAAGTAGAACACTAGACAACAGAAAAACAACAGACATGAGTGGCTTACCCAGGATTTGAACCCTGGATCTTCCGTGCGACAACACCGCCTAGCTATGCAAGCGAATCACACCGTCCTCCTTGCCATCTACGCATCCCTTCAAACTTGGCCAGTAATTCTAACCCTAAGTAATTCCCGTTATAAGGGTACCCAACAATTTCATCACTGCCACGAAATGAAAGGCCTCGTTCTGCTAAAAACTTCACAACTTCAATTATTCGGCCTAGAAGTTTGTGCCAATACTTTTCTTGAATGTCCATTTGTTTCACAAGATGAGAATCGACACGTTCACCTTTGTTTTTACGCATCAACAGTGAAATTAAAGCTTGTCTATGTGAGGAGCTTTCTTCGTGTCGACGCAATAGATTGCTTGCATTTTTCCAGTCATTAAACCCTTCCACAGTAAACTTTGATGAACATTCTGAACTCATAAGCTTGCATGGGAAACAGAATAGGCGCCCTTTACTTTCTGAATAGCATAACCATTTTCTTGCATGTTGCTTGTTTGTAAGTGTATGAATATGTGTAAAATAAGACTTCTGACAGTATAGAGTTTTCTTTTCAGTGTCATACAATCGCACGGATGAAGAGAAGGCACTATCAACATGTTGACATTTTTCACTTCCCTTGGATATGCAATATTCACGCTCACAGTCATCTATATTGTTCGGCCAGTCACCAATATCATTAGAGTACTTCTTCGTTTCATTTATTCTTTCACATTCAGACTCAGTGTATACTGGGATTTGCTGTATGTTTTCTGCTGCACAGCCCGCACTAGTACTAGTTGTTCCTGTACTTCCAGCTTCAGCGGTTAGAGTACCACCACCATGAACATCAAAATATTCTGTCAGCTTACGTGTTTTTAATATCACAAGTTGATCTCTTCTTTCTTTTTCTTCCTTCGCTTTACGTTTTTCACTTCCAGAAGCATAATTACGTCCAATATCTCTGTGTCTACTGCTCATTTTTTGAGTTTTCTAACCTTACAAATCAAGAAATTTTAATCAAGATCGAAAGAGAGTGCGAGCACGCCGTATACCTCAATTAAAACAGGAAGTTTCCGTTTCCTAAATTCTAGTTTTTATTGTTAATGCAAATTCATTTCACAAAGAACGAAACAAAATTAGAGGGACAGTCGCCTAGAGCGAAAAAAGTGGCTTCCGTCCAAACGTGACCAAATTTTCAACGCCACTTAAATGGCTTCCGTCCGCAAACAGTTAAGATTAAAATAATGAAGAGTCACACTAAGTCACCCTCTCATGCTCTTTCTCTCACAATTTCGTGACACCAAATGAAAAGGCGCTAAAGATAGCATAAATTACAAGATCATTGGTTTAACGCTCGTATTTATTTTTCTTCTCTCTAACCAGCGGCACTCGAGCTTTCCAGCTCTTTTGGCCCAATGACATGTCATTGCGAGGCTGGGGGGGGGGGGGGGGTCAGTGGACTTTCCTTCCAACCCGGTCAGGAGCTTCGCTCCTTCCCATCAACGCTCGTATTAGAAGATGACCAAAAAATTATGTACATATTTATTGGCGCGGGGCCCCTAAAAGCGCGGGGCCCGTAGCATATGCTACTTGTGCTACTACGTTAATCCGGCTCTGGTGAAGGGTCAATACTTCGCAAGGAACTCACAGAAAAGTGATGACACTGAGATGTGCCCAGAAATGTTTTACACGGATATTTGAGTATCTCATGCGTGGAACTGACTGCTGCTGTACGTGATTGAATCAACCTGCCCCGGTAAGATATACGTTTTCTGTCATTTTGCTAGTTGAACATCCATTACCTTCTTACGTTTACACTGATTCAGAAAAGTGCTCATACAATAGGGAATTGTTGTAGCAATAAATTATTTGTCTGGAGGCTAATCTTTGGATTAAGCGTTCCATCTCCCTGTGAGCGTCCGATTGGCAGAGTGGTTAGAATGCTGGCCTGTAGCAGCAAACGTACCGGGTTCAAAAAACGGTAACTCCACGCTCCAGTCTTCCCATGTGTACATGAGTACTCGACTCTGCTCTTGAGTTAGGGAAAGCAAAGACAGCGAGGGTGGAAACTAATCACTCCACTCTGTACTCTAAGCTGTACCTAGTACAGTGAAGTCTCTAAAACTTCACTACATGACGGCAGAATCTTTACCTTTTTACCTTTCTATTCTCCCAGATGTTCTTAGTAAAATGTCTTTAAACGAACAATGAACCTAACCCGCCAACGTTTTTGAAAAAAATACGGAAAAGGCGCGCATTGCACAGTGAAAACTAAATAGCACGCTCCTTAACAGAAAGTGCATGTCTTTCAATCGTGAAAATGTGTGGTAAAACGGATCTCTACAATATAAAATACATTTCTGCAAGCAGAGGCGTCCCTAAAGTATTAAGCACCCGGGGTGGATCTTATCTTTGGCACCCCTTCCCCCTATAAAGAAACACACTTACAAGTACATTTTAAAACATTAAGTACTATCATAATAGTGTCCAATGGCGCCCCCTTCCTGGCTGCACTCGGGCGGACCGCCCCCTCCCTTAGTACGCCACTGGCTGCAAGTAAGAAAGGTTGAAATAAAGATCAGTGGTCGTGTTTTCAAAACGGTCCAACTTTAATCCTAACCCACTTAAAACATTTTTAGTTTCCCGCAAACACATTCAGATACAAGTATATATTCATTTATTAATTTCCCTTCACTTGCCTAAAGTGTCTAGATATTCAGCAAAGTTTTGCCAAGTCTTTCTGTTCTCTGCCACACACTCAAGGTCTTACATGTCTTTTGTTTTAATTCCGTTTATGTTTGTTTCCATGTGTTTTTTTGTTGTTCGCCTTCTATCTCTCTCACCAAGGGAATTCCTGAAAAAAGATTGCCTTGTAATGAGACCAACAGCTTTACTCGACTTGTGTACATTCTAATGCCAACGTTTTCTCCTCACCTCATATTCCAGTAGCCCTTGTCAGGGTCTCGTCCTCAGTTCCACATTGGCGATCTTGTCGTATTATTTCGGGACCCAAAGACGCAGCAATAGAGAATGCAGTCAGCGACCCATAGCTTGACTGCTTGCGTCAGGATCAGCGAACCAGAGACCAAGACCCTACTCCACCTCCACGTGGTGGTCCTGGAAACAGGCTGCATCACTGCAGTCTGGCTGAGAGAGTAGGGATCGAAGAGGGAAGGCTAACCCGGTCCCAAAAAATGCCGTGCTGTACACAGACACAACGCAACCAACGTTCTTTTCTGGACGAACGAGGAAGAGGAAAAAAAAAAGAAGTATTATTTCAATCCTTCTATTCTTCGCAAGCACTAATTTATGAATGTCTTAACTTATTGGTTGTCATTTGTGATGTTCCACATGTTTCAGAGCGATACAGTAGGATTGCCTTAACATTTGACTTGAAGATTTTTACAGTATATACATTTACACGCATCCATATTCTTATTGAACCGTATCCCACGAGTTTCATATTGATTTTCTAATAAAGAAAACTGCGGATGGGGCGAGGAGGTGGAAAACCACGAATGCCAGGATGCGCGTGACGTCTTTGTTTGATCGCGAGTTTCGCGGTCAGAGATGGCACTCGGAATGTCCAGTCGATACATGGATTTTTGCTTTCCCTGTTCCAGCGCCAATCCAGAAACCCGATGTCAGAGAAACGGCAACGCGAGAGCCAGGAAAATCGAAGGACAAATATTTCTTTTTGTTCGAAGGGCTACTGTAAATGGTGTTTTTTAGCTGTGCTGATAGTTTTTTAAGCGCTGTGTGTGACTAAAATTCTGGACGAATGGAAGCTTGTTTGTGCGGCATACACTTTCTTTAGGATTTTGCTGTTTCAAATTCTTTCATATTGGAATTATAAATACAACATATTTTGCAAGCTTCAATATGTTTGTATCTTACGGATACCTTTAAGGTTGGACTTGTTTGCTAACAAATATATTATTATAATTTATGTATTAAGTGTGGCCGTACCAGCGGATGTGCAAAAATTTTGAGAGAGAGTGTTGTATTATCGTATAGTTCGTTTCACTACCCGACAGTAGGCAGTCAGTTATATCATTGTTAATTTAACCACTTAATGATTCTCCACAGTGCTGACGAATACATAGGATGATGATGATGATGTTACATTCAGATGTATAGACCTCACGCTAACATCGGCTGAACCAAATCAAGCTTTATTTACATAAAAAGTCAATTCACTCCAACACTGGGTGGCCGACCTTCACTTGGTGACACCTTTCTACAATAATGGCTGCTGGACATATTGATACTGGCATTTTCCCTTTTTCTCATTTATTGTCTGTCGCATCTTCTTGATTTACAGTTGTTATGTCAGTGGTTAGAATATATGACTATTTGCGAAGTTACTATTGTCTATCGACTGCTTGATGTGGTTTTATTTGTTGTTGTTGTTGCTGGGCCTATTTTTCTTCGCGATCCAAATCAGACTGATTTCCCGATTTAACATTATCCCCATTCTCTGCTAAAATTTGTTCACCATCGCAAAACTTTCTCGTGCGTGTATATTTTGATCACTCACCAAAACCTTTCAAGGGATGTAATTTAAAGTCGTCTCCCTGTGCTGATTAAGCTCAAAACCCATAAACACTTCTTTAAAATTATCTCTAAAGCATCACTATGCAAATCAGTTACGCCATAATTGAGAACTCACAATAAATACTAAACCAAGATACCGAGCTAAATCTCCTAAAAGGGTACTTACGAAGTTACCTCCCTTCCCTCAAAACACTCTCCTGCTCCTTTCACTTCCCTTTAACAAAGACATATAGTCTATTAACAACTATATTTAACTTCCTTAAACCATTATTTTGTACTCTCTTTCATTCTTAAAGTCCCATGCTACCGGTCACATAAGCCATAAGATTTCAATTCATAGTTTGTATTTACTTACATAAAATCGCTCGGCCTTTTGGCTAAGATCAAAGTGTCTAAGCACAGGGACCAATACAGTGACATTCATGTGTCATTAGGTCCTTTGTGTGAGAACACAGAAGATCACTACAGTGACACATGATGTCATTGGGTCTTCTTGTGTTGGGACATGGGTCTTGACCAGGGCCGGGTTGAGCGTGTGCCATGCATCCTCATGCGAGGCAAAAAATAAGCGACCTCATGCGAGGAAAAAAATATGCGACCTCATGCGAGGGAAAAAAAAAGTAAAAAAAAAAAAAAAATTTGTCTAAGATCAAAGTGCATTGACATTAACGTGTTAATGTATTTGATCTTTTGAGGCTAGACGTGCGCCTTGATATCCGGCCTATTGGCTAAGACCATTGTGTCTTAACTAGGGCCGGGGCGTGCGCCACCGCGGACTCATGCGAGTTTAAAATAAATGCGACCTCATGCAAGGAAAAAAAAAATTTAGCTAAGATTAAATGTGTTGGTGCAGATCTAAGCCAGGTCCGAGATCAAACACATTTTACATAATAAAGTCAAGAGACCTCACTTTGAACCCCAGAAGGGGTATAAGAAAAAAAAAAAAATTTGGCTAAGATCAAACAAATGTTACACAATAAAGTCAATAGACCTCACTTTACGCCCCGAAAGGGGTTTTAAAAAAAATTATTAAAGGGATGGGCAAGTTACCGTTGTGGAGAGAAGTTTAGTACTGCACTGGTAATCTCGGAGGAGACAATAAAAGCATGTGACTAATGCTCCCTCAGGCACGTCGTAATAGGCGACTAATGCAAAGTTGTACATGCGACTGGCAAGTTCGTTATGTAAAACAAGTTGCTACGAAACCGCTGTTGCAGGAGCATGTGCGTTGGTGCAGTTTTCTTGCAAAGGGGCCAGATGCAATGGTGGCTCCTTTGTTTCATAATGAACTGAAAAGGAGTTGAATGACTGAATATATTCGCGGAAATCCCTGTGTGTGCAGTGCACATTCTGTTGTGGGCAACGCGTTACTGTTATGTGTACGACATGCATCTATTTGTTGAATGCACAACACAATACTGATGCGTATGAGACAAGCTTGTGTTTGTTGTATGCGCAACACAGTACTGTTGTGTGTGCGACAAGCCTGTGATTGTTGTATGCACAACACAGTACTGTTGTGCGTGAGACAAGTTTGTGTTTGTTGTATGTGCAACTCATTTACTTTTTCTGTAGGCCAGTGTTGTGTACAAGGCGGCCACTCTTACGCGAGATGCAAAACACTGTTGTGTGCCAAACAACTCGCCCTTTCTTTTGTTCTTGTAGAACTCTCAGCAGACATGTGTTGTGTAGTAGATGAACTCTGTTATCTGAGAGACACGGCCCTGTTGTGTGTCAAACAATTCTCCCTCTCTTTTGTTGTTGTTGTTGTGTTGAACTCTCAGTAGACCTGGATTTTGTGCAAGACGACCTCTGTTGTTTGAAAGACACAACACTGTTGTGTGTCAAACAACTCTTCCTCTCTCTTGTTGTTATTGTGTAGACACCCTGTGTAAGGCCTATGTTGTGTGCGAGACGACCTCTGTTATGAGAGATATACGACACTGTAGTGTAACCATCATCATCATCTCTGTCTGTCTGTCTCTCTTTTGTGGTTATTGTGTAGACACCCTGTGTAAGGACTGTGTTGTATGTGAGACAACCTCTGTTATTTGAGAAAGACACAACACTCTTGTGTGTCAAACAATTCTCCCTCTCTTTTGTTGTTGTGTAGAAATCTCAGTAGACCTGTGTTGTGTGCTAGACAACCTCTGTTACCTGAGAAATAACTACATGTCGTGAGAAATTCTAATCCACATATATAAATTATCAGGTAAATGTAAAGCCTAACACATAAATTCAATAAAAGGAAAGAAGAATGGTAAAGAACAGTGCTGTCACAATGACTGTACTCGAAATCCCCCTTGTTTTCTCCTGCGTCTGCAAATTGTAACGTTTCACGTTGATAGTAAAAGCCTTCGGCAACATACACGCGTTTCCCCAACACAATAAAATGTGTACTCTCTTTCTAAGAAAAACCTTGAGATACGCAATCTGACCTAGATTTAAAATTCCATTCATGTCATTTTATACACTACGTTACCAAAAAACGAAAGACAGATGGACTAAAGATAGAAAGAAAGGGAGGGGCTGAAAGCAGGAACGCATGCAACACTAAACACGCGTCTCGCTATACAATTACTACCATCACGCGTGTAAGGCCACAAGCACTAGCTTGTTTCAAATCGACAGTGATAAAAAACACTACACACACGAGAGTTAGTTTTTAAAAACTCACAAAACGCTTATTAGGAAACATGACATTATACTGGTTTACGTTTGAAAACATTACAGTACCCAGACACCACATCGTATTCGAAGTAAACAGGAGGTAGAAGAAAATGCATATTTTGAACGCAGCCACTTAGCTCCTCTAAATTTGTATATTTGGGTTCCTTAGGACTTGCTGACAAAGAATATGTTAAACGTTACGCAAATAGTCTAGGAATTACCAAATTATAGCCAAAAGACATAGTGAGGGATGTCAGACAACACGCAAATCAGAATCGCTCAGTGGCAGATTTTCACCCCACCATTGTACGGGAAATGGGTCTCCATGTTAAATCCGATTTGATTGGAGCGCAATAAATGTAAGGCTAAACACGATTAGTCGGGCTATAAATACTATCTTTTGTTGTCAGGGGAAACTGTTGGGTTTTCTAGAACAGGAGACTGACCAAAACATTATTGATTATATATATATCTCGAGGACTATTATTAATGATCACGGCTCACAACATCAAAGAAAGTACATCAAGGAAAATACATATACACATAGTCATAAAAATTCAAGGAAATGTTGCAAGGATGATAGCCCCGTTATAGTGTTAACTCTAGGTTTAGCCCGGCCCCGTTAAGAGAACAGATGATGGCGCCCGAGTCACAGATACATAGGGTTTGAGTCTAAGAGTTTTCTTTGTTTTCTCTCGTAATTATATGCACAGAGTTTGAAAAAAAATCTGATTTAACCTAAGACAAAAACACAAGAACTCTAGCCTTAGCAACAAATTATGCAGATTGAAAAAAAACAAATAGGACAGCAACAGGGTGTCAAAGATATAATAGTGAAAATATCACTCAAACCAGCGTACACTCATTCATTCCGCCATGGCCTCTCATACAGGTACTCACGACTTTGCTCGCTGCCTCTTGGAACACACTGATTTTAGATTTTCACACAGACTCAAAAAAATGCAGTCTTCTGCCAAGAAGTCCCCAGTTCCAAAAGACGTATTTAACTCGGAGTCTCCGGGAACGACTACTTGGGTGTGCAAATTTGTTCAAATGTCTGATTAAGTCACCTAACAGTTATTCCAGGCGCGGGAGTTAGCAGAGCACAGTGTCAATAGCGTAGGTTTCTAGAAATGATGAATGTCAGGTCGGTGCCTTCCCTCAGTATAGGATTCACTTTAGTCACACCACAGATTTGTCCACAAAAAAAATATATATATATGTTCGGGAAATGTTAGTTAATACTTGAAGTATTTCGCGCCACCAGGCAGAAAGATTACGTAGAGTTTTTTCTAGAAGAAATTAAGATCTGGCTCCAAGGTCCAGTATTTATCATTACAGTCTTTGAAAACCCGTTATTGGGATATAGTATTTCTGGCTAACTCGGGTTGCATATGCACTGTTTAGACCAGTGGTACTTAAGAAACCCACGTGGTTCAAAATAAGGACTGTCTATTTCTTCACAAGTATGGAAACTACTACTAGGTGCTGGTAAAGTTAGGGTCACCCCAAAACTTTCACTGTGTGGAGGAAAAATAACACATATAATATAATAAACAGAATCTGTACTGGTTATAACTTACATTCAAACTTGCAAGCAGAGAGCTTTGCTTATCATTTAAACTTCCCGTGACGTAAGTTATATTTAAAAATCAGCAATTCTCATGAATTAGGAACACGTGCGTATTCCGTCACCATTCATGAGGCTCGATTCTAGAGTTTATACGTTAGTTTAGAAAAATACACTCGACTGAGTATTAGCGGTTAAATTAAATTCATAAATAGCTACAATTGCCGTTATAAGCTAGAAATTTTAATTTTTATTCTGCTTTCCACTGAATGCTTCCCTAGAAAATATAATAGCCTACCACTTTATTTCTCTTCTGCGCTAAAGAAATAGATTAAAATGAATTAAGCGATTAAACACTTTAACACTCACAAAATCTATATATCTATCATATTAATTACCTCAACCACAGAATTACAGGTAGTCGCACAACTTAAGAATAAAAATGCTGAAAATATTTCTGGAAGTCTAGAAGTTCGACAAATTGCCGAAACAAACTGAGATCTTCGCTAACAGCTATTCTGTTTACGAGCAACCTATCTACTGTGAGTCTATGAGCGAGAATGAAATTAAAGTTTCAAACTTGGCCAATATCTTTAAAATCGGACACAGGATCCTAATCTTATTTCGCCAAGCGAAATAGTCTCCCCGGTCCGTATAACACCTTCGTCCGCTTATCGCGTGACGTAACAGCCATCAGTGGCCGAGGGCTTGCATGAGTTGCAAATCTCAGACCACCGTCTGCAGTGCGGAGTGGATTTTCACGCTAAGCCGGGTTTTTCCTGACGAAAAAACCTCACGCGTTTACTGAAATGCAGACTCTCTGTCTACTTTCCATGTCCCTCGGGTGAATTTTCACGCCCCAGGCCAGAGACCCTCAGACGAATGTCTAGCGAATGCTGTAAATTCACGCCTATCATCCGACCAGCGCGACTGACATGTACGCAATACCACCCAGGTGCGATTCTCAGTTTTAGAGAAAGGAAAACAGGTAAAGTTTGCGAATTATATGAAAATAATATTCGCAAAACGAATGGATGAAAAATATACAGGAAAAAAAAGGAAATACAGAGATAATAAAAGAGAGAATTCGGGTGAAAGAATAGGAAGAAGATGTAGGAAATTAAATGAATATAAACCCTACGTGACAGTAAACATGGCACGATTGGTTAGAAATCTGATTACGGAAACAACGATAGATTGTTTGGTCTGTTTCTGTTCCACAAAGACGCCACTAGGCGTGGTGGAAACAGCGATAGATTGATCAATTTGTTGTTGCCCTAAGACGCCACTAGGTGTACTGGCCACATACTGCTTTGCCGGTTGGTGGCTAAGGATGGAAGAAGAAGAAGAAGATTGGTTAGACCCGCGAATATAGTCAATCAGAGGCGTCAGGTCACCACCACATGTTCAAATAAACTTACTACAGAACCAGTGCGTTGAGCACCAGTGCATATTTTTCTAAATAAAAGCCTGGGACATCGGCAGATCGAAGTTGTGCTATATTCATTGCCATTCAACGTAACTGTGTATTATTCCATGAATTGTGGTAAGCTTGATATATTCAATATCTTTTTAATGAAAATTGAATGTAAATTGATAATTTATGTCTATATACATGTGTGGTTCAGTAGCGAACGTGAGGTAAAGCCTATATAGTGCTCCAACCTGAACAGAAGGTGTCGGAGGAAAGTAAAACTGCATGGAATTGCCAAACAGTACACTGACACCTAGCTTATTGACTAGAAAGAAATAATGCTGGAATTGCAGAGGCGTAGTAACCATTAGGGAGGAATATACTGGTGTAAATTATTTCAGATGAAGCTGACAGTTGGCCTACCGCTCTGAACTCAGTGTTTGTTATGTAATGTGTTCAGTCTGTAAATAGATTATAAATTAGTTATGAAGTAGGAGGTACAACCTTCTTGTTTCAGGGACCGTGGTCCAAAAGTTATTGAGCAGCACCTGGTCGGAGCTTTGCTGAACCTAGAGGCTGACAGCATACTCCTGGGTCCAGATAGTGACCAGTGAGGTGTCTCCAGAACACAGGGAGGCTATCGAGCAGAGGAGTCTTTTCCTGCCGCCATCACGAAAGATAAGCCTATGTGGCCAGTGGAGCTCAACATTATGCCCCCCTCAAAATCTGACTTTATAATAAACCAGAGGGAAAATACAGTGTTTAAATTGATAGGGACTGTGAACTTTTCCCCATACTACTTACAAGATAAACAAACACTTGAAGTCATGATGACAAATAACAACATAGCTTGAAAAAACAAAACCAGTATTACCTCATATTACTACTACACAACTGACACACATAAGATAATATTAATAAAATATGTCACTACAAGATTCATATTGATAAATCCTGTACATATAAATTGTAATTAAAATTGATTGTGATTCCTGGTTCACTTTGTAGTTGAATCAGGACATATATATTAATGAAAGTACTTAATACATATTGATATTTGAAAATTTACCAGTGACTCATTTAAGATAGTCTTATAGAATGTTACATGTGTGTGAGTGTCACAGTGTTGTCAAGTGTGGTGGAATAAATTAAATTGTTTATCTGTCTGTTGTTGTTGTGACTTACTCTTCATCATATACATACCCTAGACATTTAACGTAGTCATCACAATATTCCAGAATAATTCTGACTGAGGCATAATGTGGTAGCAAGTAAGGTTATCTGTAAAACACTACACCTATTAGATACAGATACCTTCACAGCTGATCTCAGTCAGTACACTAAGTCCCCTATAAATATTTATAACATCCCACTTTACCACACTACACTGTTGTGAGCATAACAAATAAAACTCATTTATTGTGTTATCTGAAACAAATCTCTATAGCTGTTGAGACGCCATCTGAAAGGTCAAGGCTGCGTGCGAGTCAGCTTCCGTTACATGAGACACAACATTTTGTTCTTTGCCAAACAACCTTTATAGACGTGTTTATAGACCCTGTTGCGGGTGAGTCAACCGTCTTCTTGAACGAAGCACATATCCGTTGTGTCCGGGATAAGACGAGTGATTCAATAATCAAGATTAGCCGCAACAATCGGATAAATATAAATTATACATGTAGCTACCACAAGCCTGTAATATTTTCAGATGGTAGGCTTACACATTTTATAGCAATCGATCTGAATCCTCAGACAAGCGAGGTGGATACATCGTTCTCGCTTCTTGCGTTTCCCTACCTCTCGCCATCCCCAATCCCTCCCCACCCCTCAACACTTTCATAAACGCATTAATCCCAGCTGTTCGTTCCGTTTTCCTCGCTGTTACAATTTCCAACGTTTTTTAAAGCACTCACGTTACGTTATTTCTGCAAGTGTAGTCCATGACAAAACATACCCTCGGCCCATTAGCTCTTATAACATAGCGTGAGGATAATGTTTGAGGCGCATCTTCAACATTACCCCCCCCCCCCCCCCGGGTCACGTTTGGGGGTGAATTTACTGAGTAAATTCTCGATGTCCATTTTGGTTTGTTCGCATAATTAAGTACAGCCGATATGACTCACTAAGAAGAAGCTCTTATATTGAGGCTGTGAATGTGAAGTAGTCAAGGTCATTCGACTAGGACATCTGACTCAGCAAAGATGTACATTCTTGCTTTACTTAAACTTTAGATTACAGCAACAATTGTTTGGGCAAGAATATTTTTTAGCACTTGGAGCACACACGGAAAATGCTTGAGAAACACAATAATAATCACTTTCTTTCATAAAATCGTGGCAACAACATACGGTTAGACAAAGCTGCAATAGTGGGACTGTGATAAAGGTAACATATCATATTACATCAGGTTTACAGATACAGAAGATCAGATTACAGTAGACGTTTAGGTAATGATACCGCCATCTGCACAAACATCGTACGAAAATAACAAAAGAAATCAAAATATCTCGATATTTCGATTGCTAACGAAAAACTAAAAACAGCGATAAGAGCATAAGTTTTTATCTGAAAAAGAAAAAGATAAATGCTTCTTTCTATCTAGACCAGTTGTTTCTCAAGCGGTATGCCGCCGCGCTTATCAAAGTGTGCCGCAAATATTTTGTAAACTTACTACATGAAGTATATTTTTAGTGATCATGTAATGTAAAACTGATCTTACAGCTTGAATTCATTCAATAATAATTGGAGCTATTAACTGCTTTGAACAAAAATAGATATACTTCAAAATAATTTGAAACAATTAAAATAAAATAAAATTGAGAGTTTTATTTATTCTAAGGTACCCACACAAGGCAGCTTCCTAATACTCGTGGCTTTTCGCTCAGCACAGAACATGGGTATTTTAGAGTTATCTCCCTTTGAAATCGAACTCCCTTTAAAATCGAAGTCAGTAATGTATCTGACCCTGAGGACAATAATCCGTGCCAGAGCGTTTCTAATCTACCGAATCCATCGATTGAATTGCAAACTCCGAGCCGAATAGCACAGTATAGTTGTCAATCACCGATTTATTTGACATTCATAAATGTATCTCGGGCAGGAAGGGACATAACTGCAAGTGTATTTAATGTAGTAAATATCAATGTAATTTTTTATTCAGGTGCGGGGTCAGGTAGGTGTGCCTCAATTTTTTAGAAAATTGAAAAGTGTGCCGTGAACACAAAAAGGCTGAGGAACACTGGTCTAGTGTCTTCAGCTGAGTAATTTTCAATTGGTAAATCGGGGAAGTTTGTGATGACACTTCACTACTGTTGAACAGGAGACAAGGGATTATGTGGCTTTCGTGAGTACCAATATATCAATTGAGTGAATTTCAGTTCACTTCGGACCGTGTATGTTCCAAAATAAGGAAAGAAAAGGCTTACTGCTTCCACATGTCTAGAGGAAACAGAATTGATTCAAACACAGTCTCTGCAGGAGTATTAAGTGTGTTTTGATGCACAACTCCTGGATTTAGGTTAGGGTTAGGGCAGTGCCGTATTAAGGAGGATGCGAGGGGGGTGGCTCGCTCCGGGTGACAGGTAGAAGGGGGGTGCCATGAGACACAATTATGATAGTAAGTACTGTTAAAAATACACTTGCAAATGTGTTACTTTAAGGTCTCCCCTGGGTTAGGGTTTTGGTTGGTTGATTGGTGGATAGATGGAAGGAAAAATATGTTGTTGAATAGTAGTTTATCTGACATATGTTAGAACAGAGTGTTACAGTGCGTACGTTTTTTTTTTTTTTTTTTTTTTTTTGCCCCTCGTTCCTTGAGGTAATTTTTGATTTTCCAGTCATAGAAAGAATTTGTAGTTATCTGAGCAGAATGGCCCGTGAAAGAGAAAAATGGAGATATCTGATAATATTGGTTACTTATTATTGAAGTTAAGAACGTTTTAATTTGAAAGCACTTTAATTAAGAATTATACTACTGAAGGACAGAAATGTAAAAAGGCAATAGTGCCTATTTCTTTACCCTAATGAAACAAAGATTTCGTTCGATCGTAAGTTCCTTACCAGAAGACATTCTTCTGTCTTGGTTGGTGTCACGAGTGGATAAAAATAGTCTGGTCTCAGTGAGGAGTGAGATAATAGATGTGTGTCTGTGTGGTGTGGGTTCAATTGGCTGTAATCTAGGTTTTCTTCGATATAGTTAATCAACTAGTGGTCCCGGGTGAACGGGCTTCAAACACAACGTAGGAACTGGCCTCTCAAAAAGACCAACATCAGATACTTGGACCATGACTTCTGGTTTAATATTACGATGCATATTTACAACATATAGTAGTGATCACATTCCATTATGGTTATGACATGTTCTCAATACATTTGTATTCCACAGTCCTTTCAGCGCACTCCTGAATGCCGTTACAAGGCCTATACACTGTCATAAATCCGTTCCAACGAGGAACACAGTGTCCATCGACTGTAAACAAAAGCTCCAAATCACTAGCTCAAACATTCGTACGTCACATGCGAACTACGCGTAGCGACAGTAAACTAGTGCCGCACTTGCACGCCCTATAGTCATCTTCATTCTCACTCACATGTGGCGTGTAAAAGCCTACGCACACATTACCTCCGCCCTTCCAACTGAAAACTGTAAGTTTTCAGAGGGGAGGATGCCACAACAACACCACTACTCAAAATATGATCGACAGTTAAAAAAAATGGTATTATCGCTAGTAAGTTAACTACATAACTACGCTAAAGTTACCAAAGAATCAATTAATAATATTACTGATATCATCGGGATATCTAAGGAATAACCCATAATGATATGTGAAAGAAATAAAGGTCACAAATGAGTTAAAATAAGCAACAACAACAAAAAATTAAAAAAAATTGCAGGTAAACAGAATCCACGAAAATCCTTAGAGATCCAAAATATCCCTGCGACAGTTCAGGACTAAATGACCTAATATCCTTAATATTAAGATTATGTTCAACCAGTTTTTAACAAGTCGGTATATTGTCCCAAAAACTCTGTAAGCCCCAGGCTCTGTCTGCCAGTAAAATATAATGTTCAGACAAGCCGATAAAATGTTAGTCTGAAAGCCTTGAAAGCACATCAGCTATGACATTATCTCGTCCGTGAATAGGGATGATGTCGAAGCTGTACCGTTGTAATTCCATTGCGTATCTCGTGAGACGGGTGTTCATTGACTTGACGCTCTTTAAATAGGTGAGCGCAAAATAAAATGCTTACCTATGAGGTATTTGTCCAGCTTTTTTAGACACCAGACCATACCCAAAAGCTCCCTTTCCACAATAGGAACTTGGATTCGGCATCAGACAGTTTCCGACTGAGGTAGAGGATAGTATGGTAAACGCCCTCGAACTTCTGCATAAGACATCCTCCAATACCATGCAAGGATGCGTCTGTCCTGAGGAAGAAAGGCAGTCATAAGTCCGGGAGCCGAAGCACAGGATCTTTGGAGAAACATTTTTTTAATATTGCATAGTGCTAGATTGCAATCTTCATTCCATTTTACCTTATCTGGCATATTTCTCCTCGTCAAAGGCGAGAAGACAGATGACAAAGAGGAAAAATGAGGTAAAACGAAAAGAGTTACCACGAAAAAACCAGCTCTGTACATGAAAGATGAAAATTTCAAACCAGACCTCGAAAATGTGAAGTACACATCCGGAAGGATGCAACCATAAGCGCAGCTATGTTCTGCGTGGTGCTGAATCGTGCACTAATTTAACATCCAGACAATAGTCCCACGAATAAGACCCGGTCATGAGTTTGACAGCGTCGTACGCATTGAAATTACAACAAAAGTAAACATATGCGCATAGAATTATACACAGGAAAAAGATGCGTAAAAAGAACATCAGCAGTGTGCTGAAAATATTTTCCCAGTTCGCACCAAGTGGTGCGGTGTGGTAAATTTCGCACCTGCCCGGTGCGGGTGTGTATGTCCCATCACCACGAAAATAAACTCGATGAGAATGTAAAGGTGCGCGAGAATGGTGCGCAAGTCTAGATGAATTAGAAGGAAGTACATCAGTTTCATTAATACATTTAGTATTGTTCTGATGTGAATGAGTATTATTATTTTGGCCCTTACGAGAGCATGCAATGTTTTGGCATGTCGTACCAAATTGCGCACGATGTTTGATATGACTTTCATTCTTAATATATGAATTAGCAGTATTCTTGTATGTCAAGTACGTGTCACCCTTATCATATTTATCTGTACTTGTAAGACCAACGTCATTGTGATCAAGTCGTTCAGACAAATCTTTTCTATTGGAAAGACAACGATCTGTCAGATCACTTCTACTATCCCTGGCATGTCGCCACCATACATCAACATCATAAAAGTCAATGTACTTTCGATAAGAAGTCATTGCCGGAGAACGATGGCGAAGTTCATGTTATTATTTGAAGATAAGTTGACACAACCTTTGGGATTACGAGCATGTCGAGAGGCAACCCTGTTATTGTTAATGTAAGATACAACATTGTGCTGTTGTACTATATACGTCTCCCGCCAAGGGATACCATTCCACAGTGCCACCAAATGTGATGCACTTAACTGAACCCCCATTGAAGCAAGAAGGGTGAATCAAAGATCGTTTTACAATAACTGTGGTGCAAGCTGTATCTCTCAGAACAGACACAGGTCTATCAAATAGAAACCCTTTATGGAATACAAGCGACCTAGTACCATCATGTGAAGACAGAACTGGTAGCGCGTGTCCACACCTTAACCGAGGGGTTGCACCTGGTTGATATAGAGTCATGCATTCTCCGCAATTGACGCTATTTTCTAAATCGGCACTACAAGCGTTAGCGTGATTATTCGAATCATAGTTGGCACTATTCACAATAGTATCATCCGTTTGACATGCACTCGCATGTAATCGTAAGTTGTTGTAGCGTCTAGAAGATTGTGATCTCCTACGATCAGATACATGATTAGACGCAGAGTGACCCTTAGCGCCTCTGAATTTGCTACCGCCGCGTGACGGTAGAGAGTAATTGAGTCCGTTATTAAAATGATCATAGGCATCTTTTATGTTGTGATGCCAGGACTTTGTGTTATAAGAATTGAAGTATCGATTCTCCCCAAAATGTGGAGGAGAGCAATTGTAGCAACAATTATAGCGACCTCGAAATGAGTTATGTCTGTCCCAAATATATCTCCGGTTCACACTGCGGGTGCGAGACCTGTCAAATGTTCTAGCCTGTAAATGTTTCGCGGCACAAGCTGGCATTGTGTTCATAACTTTTGCCTTACTCAAAGGCATGTTAGGGTGAGCAACCATAAATTGTGAACCTAATTTTTGCAAATCGTCTACATTTGTCGGTTTTCGTTCCTGAAGATACGCGACAATTTCAGCATTACAAGATGACCTAATTTTGTCTCTAAGTATGAGATCTAATAAACCTTCGAAAGATTTAGGAATATTGGAAAGATCGATCCATCTTGTGAGACAGATTTTGACAAAAGACACAAAGTCTTCAAAATCCTTACCATCGACAGGTAACATCGATTTAAATTTTTGGTTATAACCCTCTTCATTTAGGGAATATTTACTCAAAAATACATCCTTTACTATGTTATAATCACATCTCTTATCTTTGTCTATGCCAAAGAAAATGTGTAATGCTTCCCCTGTCAATAAACCAATAAATGCTTCAGTCCACGAACTCATATGTATGTTTAATATAGAGGCACGTGTCCCGAACCTCTCAGGGAAGAAACCCATGTCGTCAGTCAGAGGTGAAAAAGTAGGTAATTTGAGATTAAAATTTGGAGTCGTCCCCTTCTTCGAAGACTCACTACTACCAGATTCATTAGTAAACTGTTGTTGCAGGTGTAACTTCTCTAGCTCAAAAGCTTTTTCTCTCTCAAAATTTGCCTGTTCTGCTGCAATTTCTGCTAAACGAATTCGCTCTTCTCTTTCTCCCTTTTCCTTTTCTTTTGCGATTTCTGCCAATTTAATTTCTCTCTCCTCTTTTTCTCTTGTCTCTTCTCTTTCTGCTTATAACCTCTTTTCATCACTTTTTATGTGTTTATCTACTTCAGTTGTGACATATGCAATAAGAGCATCGCCTGACAAGCCAAGTTCTTTTCCGATCTGTACGATTCCTGACCTAAATTTCACCAAGTCAGCCATAGTGTGACAAAATTGCCTCTATAATAATTCAGTTTGAATATAATGGATTATACTTAAGTCGTAAGGTAAATGAAACCTTTGTAATATTTATATAATTGTATATGTAATACAATATTTAGTCGTAATACATGTGACTTTACTTAGTCGTGATATAAGTGACTATACTTAGTAGTAATGTGTGAAAATAAGATATCTTGAATCGTATATTTATATACGATACTTGTAGTGAAAGGTTTTCCTATTATGATGATAGTGGTAGAGCAGAAGTAGAATCTCTCTCCAGAAAGTATGAAGTTCCAGCGCCCGAGAAGTACACTGGTATCACAAGTGAGTTACAGCTGTGAATACTCTGAGCTGGACAATAGATTTAGGCTTCAGAAGTATAAGATGCTACTTTCGCTATCGTAACCCTATGTGATAATATAATTAAATTTGAAAAGGTAACTCAAAATGTTAACAGTTAAAAATTTAACAAGTCAGATGAGTACAATTATCCAATTTATTATGTACATCTATATATTCTTGTAAGGATAAATGGGTGTTGGAAGATGGTAAAATGTATGATTATTTACAGTTACAAATTAAAATAACTAATAGAAAAAGTCTTGGATTTATCTTCCACTGAATTTACAACAAAAGGATTGTCACATTATCTCTTGCCATCTAGTGTCATCATTAGACCGTCGTTTTAGAAACTGCTCACAGGATTTGTTGGATGGATACATATAAACTCATCTTTAGCCACGTCTGCTTGAGGTTCCTCCGACACACTGGAGTACGGAAGACTTTCCTTCAGCCCGCCCTATAACTACGGGGGACTAAGGTGTTGAAGTTTGGTTGACCTCTAGGCTTCAGTGAGCTGGATCAACTTCTTCAAGTCTTTAGTTTCTCGATCAGGAATGATCATAAACATTGATCATAAAAACCTGGAACAAAAGGTAATAGGTGGCCATTGTTCCAACAATCTCACCACCAACTACTGTTCATGATGCGACCATGTCTTCAGTGTTTGTATATAAATGAATGAATCATGGTAGTATGTTACAGAGATAGCATGATAAGATAATGTATACTGTGCAGAATTAACAAAATACATGAATAAATCATATGTTATGATACATGGGTACGATATAACCTTTGCCTTCCACTTATGGATGTCAAGTCACTTATGTACTTGCTGGTATGTCGTAAGCTTCCAGGCAAGAACTAGCCATGATATATTTGGCTAACCAATTAATGGTTATGCTTCCTGACAATGCCGGTGAAGGTTATCTCTGGTTAGCGTCATTCCCTTTTTTTTTTTTTTATATCTGCTACAATCAATCAGAAATAAAATCTGAAATAAAATGATATTATTCATACATATATCTTGAATAAACTTACATACCCTCTTAGGATTAATAAGCTCACGGTGAGACTGTATTGGCTTAATTTAATCTGCCCTGCATGCAGCGTGAAAATAGAACTTTTCTAGCAGATGCTGTCTTCCAGTTTCTCACTCTGGCTTCTGGATTTAGTGTGTGATTTCCAATGCGCCGCTCTGTCCTTATATTTCAGTCTCTCGCGCGTACGAGAAAGCAGCTCCCAAATTCCCCAAAAGATTTTAGTTTCATCTCCTGATTTGAGGCGATTTGAAGCAATCTGTGTTTTTCCTGTACTTGTTTTTCTCATCTGTTCACTACACACTTATATTCTTCCGTCCTTCCTATGTATCATTCCCTTTTCCCCATATGAGGCTTTCATTCCATATAAGTTTTATACAAATCCGTTGAGGCTTGTTAGTGTAATAAATTTTTAAAGATTATTAGCTAACTTTTAGCCGATGTGATGAAGGTGAAAAATATTAATTATCTTTAAAACTATTTATATTTGAACAATATCCTTTTGGATATAATTCCTAGTCTATCTCCTTTGTTGAATTATTTTTATTTAATATTATTCCAACCGGGCGTTCTCCGGTAATTAATAATTTAATTTCCAGTAATTGCAAACTTTGAAAGTCCGCCATTCATTCCTATTAGCTATTTTCTCATTCTTCAGTAATACTGTATGGCTGCAACCGTAAGTCACATTTCCCGTCTACTACAAACTTCAAAGAAAGACCGCCGCGCTGACCTTGCGCTGGTGTGTGTGTGTGGGAGTCGCGCTACACATTTTTTTTTTTCACAACAAAGCAAGAGGAACCAAATTTCGCTACAGAGCCCTCTTCTTTAAAACAGTGCATGCACAGTTAACTTTTTGGTAACTCATGCTGCAGTTTCTCCTTACTTTTCTGTTTTTCTATATCTCCTTTGATAGGATGACGACTTAAAAAATCGGGTCCAAGATTGTCCCGTCCTGGAATGTATCTCACAGTGAACGAATATGGAGATAACAGTAAATTCCACCTTAAAAGTCGTGAATTTAATTTTTTAGACACTGCTAAAAACATCAAAGGCTGGTGATCACTTTCCACAATGAAGTGTTTCCCGTAAAGAAAAGGGGCGAATTTGTTGATCGACCAGACCAAAGCGAGGCATTCACGTTCAACGGTAGAATAATTTCGTTCAGCTGTATTTAACTTTCTACTGGCAAAAGCTACTGGTAATAGCATATGTGGCGGTGTGTCTGCCCGCTGTAGTAATGTGGCTCCAATGCCTACATTGCTAGCATCCGTTCTTAGTACGAATTCTTGTGTGAGATCGGGAAAGGCAAGGATAGGTTTATTTGTCAGCTTATTTTTCAACTCTGTATAAGCCTGTTCACACTCCGCAGTCCATTGTATTTTATCCGGCTGACCTTTTTTGGTTAAGTCGGTTAATGGCGCGCATAATGAGTTGAAATGGGGTATATATTTCTGATAAAACCCGCACAGTGACACAAAGGATCTTACATCCTTCTTAGTTTGTGGTCTTGGTGCTTTTCTCATTTTCTCTACATTCTTTGGGTCCGGAGACATTTGCCCTGTAGAGATAGTGTGACCTAAAAATTCCAATGTCTCACATCCAATATGACACTTAGTTGGACGTGCTGTCAATCCCGTTTCTCTCAATCTACCTAACAACATGGAGAGTGCTACTATGTGTTCCTCGAACGTAGTGGTAGCAATCAGAATATCATCCATGAAGTTGGTGATATGAGGATTTTGTAATGGTTCCAACAATTTCCTCATCATTCTGGTGAAGATACTTGGAGCATTCTTTAAACCAAATGGGAGTACATTGAACTCGTAATGTCCATCCGGTGTACTAAAGGCTAACAGTTTCCTAACTTCTGGTTTCACTGGTATTTGGTAGTATCCCTTGCTTAGATCTACTTTTGAAAAATACCGAGCCTTACTCAATGTAGCAAACAACTGATTGGTGTCAGGTAATGGGTCTACCTGAGATTCAGTGATAGCATTTAGTTTCCTATAATCAATGCATAACCTGTGTTCACCACTAGGTTTCCTTAATAGCACCACACTTGAGCTGTAGGGAGATTCAGACTTTGAAATAATTTTCTCTTTTAAGAGATAATCAATCTCATCCTTGAGTGCCTGTCCTTTAGCATAAGGTATAGGGTATGACCGCATACAAACTGGTGTAGGGTCAGTAATCGTCATGTCATACTCTAACAGATTAGTACACCCCGGCTTATCTGTGAGTACCTCAGCATGGATTTCTAACATCTCCTGAACCTTTTTCCTCTGCTCAAGAGTTAAATGTTCACTTACATTAACCTGAGCATAGCTTTCCGTAGTTGTTAGGGGGTATTCCATGGAGGAAATTGGTTCATCCTGCATTTCTGTTGCAATGGCCAGGGTCATGATATGTGCAACTTCTGATGCTTCCCTGTCATAATACTTTTTAAGAAGGTTGACATGATACACCTTCTCCTTTCCTTTTTTGTCAATCTTATAGTTGGTCCGGGAAAGTTTTTCCAATATGACGTAGGGTCCCTGCCATCCAATTTGCAATTTATTATTGCTGCTGGGCAACAGTAACAGAACCTTTTCTCCCACCTCAAGTTCCCTATCTTTTGCTGTTTTATTGTAGTAAGCAGCCTGCTTCCTCCTGGCCTGTCTCAAGTTATCATTTGCGAGTTTCCAACTTGTTTTCAATCGAGATGTCAACTCGTTGACGTATTGGTATGAAGAAGTCACGGTTTCTTCTGCTTTTTCATCAGTCCATGTCCGCAACAATGCTTCCAGTGGACCTTTGATTGGTCGTCCAAACAACAACGTAGCTGGAGCCAATCCTGTGGAGTTATGTGGGACTTCCCTGTAGGCAAATAGTGCTGAGGGTAAGTATGTGTCCCAAGTTTCAGGTTTCTCACTAGCCAACTTTCTAAGGATTGAAATAAGCGTGCCATTGAACCGCTCTACTTGACCATTCCCTTGGGCGTGGTACGGGCTACAGTGATAATGTCTAGCTTGTTCCATCATGACCATTTCTTTTATATCTTGACATTTTCCTAAGCTAATCCATTTTGTCAGATAAGTTTCTAATCTGGCAGAAAACTGGTGATAGTTTTCTCCTGGAAGTAATTTAGCAGTTCGGAATCTCTTTCTATAAGATTCAGAATTCTTTTCGTACCTGACCAGTAAAGCTTGTTTTAAGATTTCATAATCTTCCTGGTCTTCTTTTGAGAGTTTTAAATAAACATCGTATGAAACTCCCCTCAACCCCTGAGATAGCTTAAGGCTCTATTTTTCCTTTTCCAATCCATAGGTAGTGGCCAGTCTCTCATATCTATCCAGGTATGACTCAATGGCGTCCTCCTTCTCAATAAATGGATCCAGGTGGAAACTCATGGCTCCATTTGCCGTGCTCTGGTTGGAGCTACTCTCAGAGTGAGGTGAGCTAGCACCATGATTGCTAGCTGCTCCCTGGAGTTCAAGTTCCTTTAAACTTAACTCATGAGCTCTTTGTAACCTTCTTTCTTCAGCTTCAGACATTAGTCTCTTTTCTTCTCTCTCTGCTTCCATTCTTTTGGCTTCTCTCTCTCTGCTTGTAGTTTCCTAGCTTCAGCCTCAACTTCAAATCTTTTGGCTTCTCTTTCAGCTTCAGCTTCCATTCTTTTAGTCTCTCTATCAAAATATTTATCCACTTCAGTTGTGATATGTCGAATTAGAGCATCTCCTGTCATACCCAAGTCTTTTCCTTCCTGCATAATCGCAGCTCTAAACTTCCCCAATTCAGCCATGATGCTTACTTACCAGAGGGTATATAATTTTATCTTCACTAACCAACTAACTTAATTAAAATCAATTAATTACTTTGAACAAGACAAATCCTTAAAACCTTGTGAGCGTTTCCTATTTCCTTCGTACTCAATGGTACTACTATTACGAAAAAAATTTCTAAGTTTTAGAATTTTTCAAAAAATTTATTTTTACAAACTACTTGTGGCTCAAGATAGAAGAATACATAGATAGTGGCTCAGGATACAAAATAATATCCCGGACGAGCCCCCAATGTAGCGAAAGGTTTTCCTATTATGATGATAGTGGTAGAGCAGAAGTAGAATCTCTCTCCAGAAAGTATGAAGTTCCAGCGCCCGAGAAGTACACTGGTATCACAAGTGATTTACAGCTGTGAATACTCTGAGCTGGACAATAGATTTAGGCTTCAGAAGTATAAGATGCTACTTTCGCTATCGTAACCCTATGTGATAATATAATTAAATTTGAAAAGGTAACTCAAAATGTTAACAGTTAAAAATTTAACAAGTCAGATGAGTACAATTATCCAATTTATTATGTACATCTATATATTCTTGTAAGGATAAATGGGTGTTGGAAGATGGTAAAATGTATGATTATTTACAGTTACAAATTAAAATAACTAATAGAAAAAGTCTTGGATTTATCTTCCACTGAATTTACAACAAAAGGATTGTCACATTATCTCTTGCCATCTAGTGTCATCATTAGACCGTCGTTTTAGAAACTGCTCACAGGATTTGTTGGATGGATACATATAAACTCATCTTTAGCCACGTCTGCTTGAGGTTCCTCCGACACACTGGAGTACGGAAGACTTTCCTTCAGCCCGCCCTATAACTACGGGGGACTAAGGTGTTGAAGTTTGGTTGACCTCTAGGCTTCAGTGAGCTGGATCAACTTCTTCAAGTCTTTAGTTTCTCGATCAGGAATGATCATAAACATTGATCATAAAAACCTGGAACAAAAGGTAATAGGTGGCCATTGTTCCAACAATCTCACCACCAACTACTGTTCATGATGCGACCATGTCTTCAGTGTTTGTATATAAATGAATGAATCATGGTAGTATGTTACAGAGATAGCATGATAAGATAATGTAAACTGTGCAGAATTAACAAAATACATGAATAAATCATATGTTATGATACATGGGTACGATATAACCTTTGCCTTCCACTTATGGATGTCAAGTCACTTATGTACTTGCTGGTATGTCGTAAGCTTCCAGGCAAGAACTAGCCATGATATATTTGGCTAACCAATTAATGGTTATGCTTCCTGACAATGCCGGTGAAGGTTATCTCTGGTTAGCGTCATTCCCCCCTTTTTTTTTATATCTGCTACAATCAATCAGAAATAAATTCTGAAATAAAATGATATTATTCATACATATATCTTGAATAAACTTACATACCCTCTTAGGATTAATAAGCTCACGGTGAGACTGTATTGGCTTAATTTAATCTGCCCTGCATGCAGCGTGAAAATAGAACTTTTCTAGCAGATGCTGTCTTCCAGTTTCTCACTCTGGCTTCTGGATTTAGTGTGTGATTTCCAATGCGCCGCTCTGTCCTTATATTTCAGTCTCTCGCGCGTACGAGAAAGCAGCTCCCAAATTCCCCAAAAGATTTTAGTTTCATCTCCTGATTTGAGGCGATTTGAAGCAATCTGTGTTTTTCCTGTACTTGTTTTTCTCATCTGTTCACTACACACTTATATTCTTCCGTCCTTCCTATGTATCATTCCCTTTTCCCCATATGAGGCTTTCATTCCATATAAGTTTTATACAAATCCGTTGAGGCTTGTTAGTGTAATAAATTTTTAAAGATTATTAGCTAACTTTTAGCCGATGTGATGAAGGTGAAAAATATTAATTATCTTTAAAACTATTTATATTTGAACAATATCCTTTTGGACATAATTCCTAGTCTATCTCCTTTGTTGAATTATTTTTATTTAATATTATTCCAACCGGGCGTTCTCCGGTAATTAATAATTTAATTTCCAGTAATTGCAAAATTTGAAAGTCCGCCATTCATTCCTATTAGCTATTTTCTCATTCTTCAGTAATACTGTATGGCTGCAACCGTAAGTCACATTTCCCGTCTACTACAAACTTCAAAGAAAGACCGCCGCGCTGACCTTGCGCTGGTGTGTGTGTGGGAGTCGCGCTACACATTTTTTTTTTTTACAACAAAGCAAGAGGAACCAAATTTCGCTACAATACTTACCCCCAAATCTCACAGCGTAGCTGTATCAATCCAATATAATATGAAATGTCACTGTAATCTATCCAATACAAGCGGATAAATAATGCATGAATGGCTAACCGAATACTATAGTATGATCACATACTGAAAACAAACAGACATTAGTGGAAACAAAATAAAGAACTTACGGAGAGTGTTTAATGTACATAATAAATGCAATAAAATAAAACAAGTGCTTCCACTACGAAAAGACAAAACCCGACGCAATGTAATCACAACAGATTTGATGTAAATAGTAAAAAGAGAGCAAGGGTGGACCAACGGGGTACGAACATCACTGTACTAAAATAACGAGGAAATAATGTGAAATACAAGACAGTACGGTACGAAACGCGACAGCACGTCTAACCAAATACGAATACAATAAACTCAACCAGAGCTCAAAGATTCTACAGCAATAAATGCTCGCCCTCCGAAAGAGAATATTATATAAACCCTATAAAACAGCACCTAATGACTTCCTCCGAAAATAAAGAGCATTAGGGCTCCCTCCAGCCGCCCACAGAGAAAATATTTAACAAATAGAACAAATAGAAGACATAAATAAAATCAAGATATGCAAATCAATGGATTTGCTACCAAACAATATACAACAGATTACTTATCTGCAACAATTCCCGAGCTGCCAATCCCCGCTGCAGTTCAGATGCATCCATAAAACGTAAGAGCAACATGCCGATAAACGACAGAGTAAACCTCTCATGCTGAAGATGTGTAAAGTACAAAATGTGACACGACCTCGTCAAAACGAAACATCGGAGTAGTCATCACAATATCAACCAGAGCTCTAAACGTGTGTGCAGGCACTGAGATATGTCGTGCACGTATACGAAACGTTAACAGTGTCTCTGAAATGTTCTAACGATGCAGTTGTTCCCAAGCAATCTCTGCCAGCGCTAGACAGAGTCCCAGGTGTGTTGAATTTATTACGCAAGAATCCAAGTGAAGCATTGTCCTCCGAACAAGTGTAGACTTTCAACCTCCATGGCTGGTCAATAATTTATGACGAAAGTGTCCGTTGAAACAGATCAAGGACGACTGACTATGTCCGTTGGGGTGATCTTGCAGTGGTTTAAATGGTCAATGTTGACAATCCGAACCATATTAGCAGTACGATCGTGAAGTGTCGTACGTTCTTCTAAACAGCATTTCGTGTAGAAATTGATTTATAGGTCTCTCATAATGATGCAGCTCATTCCTTGAAGTAGGGAATTATCAAACGAGTCTAATGGGTAAGCGAAAATTTCGGCAAACTTCTTCTACGGACAGTCCCTGTCTCAAGCGTGACATTGCATAGTAAAATGCACTGTCTGGCATTAAAGTGCATAGATTATATGTGAATAACGTTCTTGAGATGCTATTCCTATCAGCTTTCAAAATTCAACGATTCGTTCCTCGTTAAATAAGTCCAAAACTTTGTACAGATGTACAATACAAGCCTCGTTCAAGTCTTTCTTTCTTTCTTTCTTTGGGTCTAATATTTTGCTGTGATACCCTGTTCAACCAAAACCCATTGAAGGGTTGCAAACGGTTATATTGGGGTATATAGTGTGTTAACATCTTCGCTGGTATCATTTTCCTAGTCCTGGAAATGATTAGCCCTGAAAAGGACTACTAGCTGACTGTCTGGATCCTTCGTCGTTGCTTGTATTTTTATGGTGTCGTGGCGTTCTCATGGAGTTCCTTTCCTGCCTTACAGGTTACAAACGGTTGTATTGCGGTATATAGGGTGTTAGCGTTAGTCTTCGTTGGTATCGCTTTCCGAGTCCTTGAGCTGATTGTTCCTGAAAAGGACCACTAGCTGCCTGTTCTGTAGCTACTTGTTGTCTGTTACCGGTTTGTGTTGTTCAAAGGCTGTCGCTATTATTTTTGGTAGCATCTCCATTATGGTTTTTAAAATTATGTTTATTTCCGCTGCTTCTCTTCTTTCTAGTTTGCTTTGTATTTCCTGCACGATTTCGGTTTTTATTTTGTCTTTAGTTTCTTTGTTTTGTTCTCTACTTTTTGTAAGGGTATCCTCAGCTATCTTTCTCTCTGTTTCAATTCTTTTGAGGATTTCTTCGTTCTCTTCCTTTAGCTCTGTGAGTTTGACGATGTCGACTTCTATCTCGTGTTTGATAGTTTTCATTTCCTGTAATATTGCCTGGGCGCTCTGTACGGCTCCTATTGTTTCGTCTCTTATGGCATCTGAGTCTTCGTTGTGTTGCTTGTTCGTCTCGACTTTGAGTTGTTGTTTTATGTCTCGCATATCTGTGGCTAGTCTTATCAGCTGGGCTCTTGTGTGCTGTTCTTGTTTACCAGTGCCGCCTGAAGCCACTCGGTTTCTTGCTTCTCTGAAGGAGATGTTTTTGGTTACAGATTCCTTCAGTATGGCCTTTGTTTCATAGAAGGTCGGACAGCCACGGTATCTTGCTCCGTGGTTCCCAAGACAGTTTGCGCAGGTTCTGTTGGAGTTGCGCACTTTATAGTTATCATCATTTTTCGCATGAGGACATTCATTGTAAGTGTGACTTCCCGCACAGTATCGACAAACTGCCTCTCTCCTGCATGTTTTCTTAGTGTGCGAGAATTGTTGGCAGTTTGAGCACTGCATAACAGGAGGGATGTACTCTTCTGTTTTTCGACATCTATCGTCTAGGTTGAGTTGCCTTGGTCTTGAAGTCCCCTCGATAGTTAGGATAACTAGGTTTGTGTCCTTCTTGTCCCATGTCTTCAGTCTTTCAACCTGTGTTATGTTGATGTTCTTGTTTTCTTCTTGTAGGCGGCTGTGGACCTCTTGTGTGGACCGGCTGTTGTCGATCCCTCTCACAACTATCTTTTTGGTCTTCTTGAATATTTCCACAGTAGCTTTAATCTGGTGGGGCAGCTGGACTTCTTTGTGTCCGGATTCAAGTTCGACCATCAGTTGGTTTGTTTTCTCCGTCTTGTTTAGAGTTATGATAACTCCGTTGTCGTGTCTTGAAACTTTAGATATGCTTCTCCTGCCCGTTATTGACTCAAGTATGCCGATTACTTTGTCGTCGGGTAGGGCCCTGAGCGAGGCCTCACCTCCAGACATCTGGGTGATCTTAATTATTCTCTCCTGTAGTGCCACGTTGGATACTGCGTTTTGATGCTTGCGAAGTTGGCACGTTCCAACTTCTGTCTCAGATTGTGTGTACGGTCTGCGGGACGGATTCGCATTCTGGGTCGTCTGCATCTGGTCAAGTTTCACCAGAGTTGGCTGGTCACTGTATGTTGGAGACTCGACAATGACATCTCGTTTTGCCGGTGGATTGATTTTGTTGGGTTTCAATGCTTTGTTACCCTCTGTCTTCGATGTTGCCTTGTCACTGCTCAATGTAGCTACCGCCTCGACACCTTGTTTCAGCGGTGATGTTGCTAAGTCTGGTTTCGGAGCTTGTTTGTCATCTGTCTTCGAATCTTTGGGTCGATCATCGGTCGTAGTATCAGAGGTTATGTTGTTCGTCTTCTGAGAACGACTGGCCACGACGCTAGGAGTATCCGTGCTCTCTGGATGCCTCTGTTTGCTCTTTGTAGGTTCTTGCTTGATGCTGCTGACAAGTGTTTGAGGGCTTGTATATACTTTCCTCTTTTTAGCTTGTTGCTTGGTGCGAGTCATTTTTGTAAATTCTGACGGCTGTGTTCGCCCTGAAAAGGACGCTCGTTTTAGTATAGTGCTGTCTTCACCGAAACGAATCAATGATCAAAAGAGACGAAATGAGGTTCAAGTCTATAAGACGAAGCCCCCATATATGTGGCGTGGGTTCAATTGGCTGTAATCTAGGTTTTCTTCAATATAGTTAATCAACTAGTGGTCCCGGATGAACGGGCTTCAAACACAACGTAAGAACTGGCCTCTCAAATAGACCAACATCAGATACTTGGACCATGACTCCTGGTTAAATATTACGATGTTTATTTACAACACATAGTAGTGATCACATTCCATTATGGTTATGACATATTCTCAATACATTTTTATTCTACAATCCATTCAGCACACTCCTGAATGCCGTTACAAGGACTATACACTGTCGTAAATCCGTTCCAACGAGGAACACAGTTAAACACAGCTGATCAGTCCATCGACTGTAAACAAAAGCTCCAAATCACTAGGTCAAACATTCATACGTCACATGCGAACAACGCGTAGCGACAGTAAACTAGTGCTGCACTTGCAGGCACCACAGTCATCTTCATTCTCACTCACATGTGGCGTGTAAAAGCCTACGGTCTGAAATAGAGGATGTGAATGTTGAGTGGAAGTGTAACAGTCAGGAGTAAAAAAGGTAAAGGAACCCGTTACACGCCCATTGAGGCATATTGGGAATACGGTGTTAGGCCCATATTATCTTGACCGTCGGCGCTCTAGAGGTGATGTGGTCGGCATCACGCCGGCCGCCTTAACCTTCCCAGAGTTGCTCTGGTACCCATTTGGGTCAGGAGTACAAAGTTGATAAACAATATTTTATCCCGCCACTCGGACTTCTTTTAATATTAACCCCCACTCACACTCTCTTCCACACATATATCCACAATTGAATATATATTGAGTAAGGGATTCATGAACAGCAAGTAACTTCACATTCAACAATAACTAACATAGAGATAGAAAGAGAATTCTGATCCGTTAATAGTTTTTTCTATGTTTATTAAAGTGTAAATAAAAAAACTATTATGCCTGAGCGATAAAACCAAATAAAATTATAATCACTAACTTACAGAAAACCACACAACAACAACACTCAAACCGATTCTGGTTTACACTCCAGATTGGCAGCCTAAGTTGAATAAAATAATATTAAATTAGGAAATCCACAGGAGGTACCTGGAATAACACAAACACCCACAACTAACCTATAACCCGTCAACGGTCCACAGTCTCTATATGGCGAGACCACCGTGATCTAGGTTACACAGAAAAAAAAACAACAACCCACACAACAAAGCCCAGAGAACCAATGCCGAGAGGTAAACACTCTCTCTTATAAGCACAACACAGAACTCCCTCGATAATTCATTAACTCCCACCCTGCCTCTGAGTCCCTAAGTCTATATTTTCACTGTCTGTCAGATGACGTATTATTCATCTACACTTGAAACTTATCCTTTTCCCTGTCTCTCAATCGGCGATGGGTGGAAATCAGTTTAATCCAAGGATGGCGGATGTCAGTGGTAAATATATCCACGAGTGACTCAACTATAAATAAACCCTGATATCCAGTTCAAACTCAGGTTTTGTGTAGGCAATGCGCCCTAATATAACCGAGAGATGCTTGGCCAGTCAGAATGTGACTGCGCGTGGAGTGAACAGGGCCGAAGCTACCTACGAACGAGGTTAGGATTGGCGCACTGTTCCGAAGTTTGGTGAGCTTGGGCTTTGGCTGTCCCTGGAATCTTTGTACTGCAAGGAATGGTTTAGGTTCTCCCCCCCCCCCCCCCCCCCCCCCCAAAAAAAAAAAAAAAAAAAACTGGACCCAAATCGGGAATCCAATCGGGACTGGTAAAATCCAAATAGGGAAGTTCCGGCTTGGACTAGTTGTCTCCCAGTTTTCCTTTGGTAGTGTAAGGGAGCTTTACGATATGTAAAGAATTCCAATAACACCAAACATTAAGCTGGTGGCCAGTACTAGTTATTGAACAACGCCCACTCTACAGTTGAGAATTCTGGAGACATTAAGTGCTAGACAAAGTGAGTTGCCCAATTATATAGGAGACTACAGCCTGCAGATGTTCGTCTCACCTGCGAGTCGAAGTCCCCGGAAACATGGAACATGCGTAATAATGACGCAAGGCCCCCGGGAACTTGGTTTCCCGTGTTTCCTGGATGAAAGCAATACTAAAGCTGGACCAACACTCTGGCGTAGAGTTTCTAGCCATGCACAGTCACATGAAAGGCAACGGCTTTCCCCGGAGTTAAAGACCAGGGAACTCTGCCGCTATTCTACCAGAAAGAGCGTGCAGTGACCAAGCTCGGTGTCAAAGAACTCTAGGAATGTCGTCGCCACCAGCAACAAAAGAGTCACTGGACACCTAACAAATTATGCCGACCAGTATACAGAAGACATGAAAAGATTTAAGATATCCCCCCCCCCCCCCGCTCACCCACGCTAGAGAAAGGGGAGTTAACCTGTCCAATTACAAAGTGACAGGCCAGTTTCCACAATCTACAGCTGTCAAGAGATAAAAATAATTAGGAATGGGAGGGACTAAAAGACCATGGTGGCCTTAACCGACAGAGCGCCAGAATTTTCTTAGCCAACCGTGACAATTGGCTGAATTGACTTATTCTGTGTTGAAGTTTTAGTGGTTTTAAGAATTTTCCACAAGATGGACTAACCATCTTTAATCGCATCTTACGGCGTGCTTGGTTGGGTACGGTGTTACTATTCTTTGTTCCATTTTGGGCCCCGATAACACACGGGCGTTTTATGTCTTGTATTTATGAAAATATTGCTTCCTTGCTGATTTGCAAGTTAAACATTCCATGAATAATTACCGCTTGCAATCAGAAAACACAAACTTATTCTTTAATGTAAAGGTCGGAGTGGCTAAGAGGTATGGCGTCCCCCTCGAGTTCTAGAGGTACCTTTTCGATTCCCAGTTGAGGAAATATAATTTATGGACATTTTTTTCAGAACCAGTGGTCCTAATGATGTCATACTCCACCCTGTTCTCTTGGGTAGTGAGATCGGATGCCTAGCCTTCTCGGATAAGGGCGAAAAAATAGGAGGTCCCGTGTGCAAGTTGTGCACGTTAAAAATCACACGGCAGTTGGAAATCGTAAAGAGTAAGCCTATCAGGCCGCTGCTCTGGCAAAATAAAAAATTAAAATTAAAAACCTACCCACCATAACAATATTTATAGAATGTGTGATTCCTATATACACACATTGGGATTCTCGCCGGTGCTACGCAGTTCGTGCACTTAGCTGAGATCCTCCCTGTGTGATCTAATGGAGGAGATCGGAGTACTGATAGAGTTGTCAGTGTGCATTGAAGATAGTCCTTACAACCAAAACCAAACCAAACCAAATTTTAAAGTAATTACACGAGATTCATAACAATATTAAGGAGTTCTGCTAGTTTCCTTAAATACAAAGCTTATTCAGTTTCTAGTATTTACATTGAAACTAAGGTGGAAAAAGCTTAACCATTCCATGGACTGTCCAAATTCACAAAACATTAGTGGCTTTCAACCTTTTTCTGTTTGAACCAGCGGGAAGTTTCAATATTTGTTCATGTCCAAAATATCAACCACACACCTGCGTAAATGAAAAATTTAAATTATGTCTGCTTTCTTTTCTGAAAACAATTTCTCCACAAAAAGAAAAGCTATCCTTCGTGCTTCAGGTGTGTAAGAATAAAACAGGTAAAAAGCTCTTTGGTTTTGAATTTTGCAAGACTTTTTCTTCTTCTTTAAACCCTTAAACGACCACCTCTTCCCCTTCCCACCAATTTCCGGAATCCTATGACACGCTCAAAGTGAAGAAATGGTATGAAGGTTTTCGTAAAATACTTGTATATATCTATTTTTTTAAACGTTGACTGCCTAAAATCTCCATGTTGAGACTAAACAGAAAAAGATTACATAATAGATTGTAGTTGTCACTCAAAATCAACAACCGTTGGCGTAACTGTTTTTGTTACAAGGCGGGTATATTTTGGCCCAGGGGTGTATATTCTAGTCTAGGCCAGATTATACCCGGCGTGTAAAGTGGCCTATGCCAGATTATACCCGGGGGTAATTCTAGCCTGCCGGGGTTTCTGTCATTAGATTTCTAGGCCGCGCTCAACACTTTCTGGTTTCCTTTTACGACATGCTTGTGAGAAAGCCGTGGTATTATTCTTTTCTTCCTTGGTTTTCAGCACCTGACATCCACACGAGCATGTAACTATTTAAGTGTTGATGCTTGCTATTTGATGCTACGTACCTACAGAACACAAACTGATTAAAGAGCCACTCGTTAGTTTCTTGTACGTTGCCGGCACATTATGACCTTTAACCCTGAGAGCCCTTGAAATAGTGCCAGACAATTTATATGGGACAGTACAAGGCTGCGGTTGGTAATGTTGACAGGAAAACACTGCTGCCATTGAATTCAACGCTGATGTATTATGATTAGTGAGGAAAGCAGTTCTATTGGACCGCCTCTCAAGGATTAAAGTGTATTATCATTTGGTAAGTATTTACTTTATTGTTTAACATTTTATTTCACTGTCGTTCATATTTGACATAATGTAATTTTTGTCGAACTTTGACCCATCGCTCCCACTTGTAAAATGTCGTTGCAACAACGTTAAAAATATGGCACTTAGTTTTGAAGATCAATCAGTCAAGACATTTCAGCTCCACGATGAGCAAAGAACCAACGGGCTGATCACCCGTTTGCCAGTCACTTCGATTATGGAAACAACAGCAAATGGATTGATTTGCCGTTGCCCTAAAGACGCCAATAGGCGTGATGGGAAACAATGGCAAAGAAAACCTATCTGCTGTTGCCCTAAGACGCCACTAGGCGTAATGGCCACTGACTGCTTTGACGGTCGGTGGCTAAGGACAGAAGAAGAAGAAGAATGAGCAAAGACACGTAACAAAAACATGCCGAGCCCCGATGCTCTGTGCCATACACGCTCTCTTTAACCCTGTCATGTATGTCTTCGGTTCTCTTCTCCATGTATTTGTGTGTGTGTGTGTGTGCGTGTGTGGTTTCACTGTTTCCCTTGCCCTTGCGATTCCAGAACAAGAAGAACCTTGTAATGCTGTCAACTGGTTTCCTACTGTGTGTCCTATCCAATACCTGCGTCATCTCACCTCATCTTCCACTGGCATATGTTTCTTTCCTTTATAAGATGGGATGACCAGTTCCCTTCTTCGCTGCCTTTTCCTTCCTTAACGTACAAGAAGAATCAGCCACCCATTTACAGCTGGGTAGACTGGAACGTGACGCTACCCACTTTCAATCCCGATAACTTTGCCGCAAGAGCAAACGTTCTAACCGCTGAGCCAATCGGACAGTCCATTAGGAACTAGATGTACAAAATTACGATGATCTATACTTCTTTTTGTACAAGTTAATTAATTTACGATTGAATACCCATTGTTGTAGTCAGGAAATGTAAAATCCATATTTCTGTGGACGTTAAATACGCAGACAATTCGTATTAATTATGCCACGTGACTACCCACAAATGCGGCGAATTAATCTTCGCCAATGGGTTTCCGTCAGTCAGTAGCCCGGCAATTTACTGCCTCATTTGACTGATCTCATTTGATTGAGGGTACAAGAGTACGTTTGTGCTCGTGAGCCCATCTTTGTCATATTTTAAAACTGAGGTTGCGTTGTGTAGGGTAATGATAGGAAGCTATATACAGAGCGATTCAACAGAAGGCAATCTGATCATCAGAAATAGTCCCCCTGTCGATCAAGGATTTCGGCCCTTTAATCTCCTTTATACTCTAAGGAGGCGGGCCAACTTGTGTCATGACTCTCAAGTGTTAGCCTCCTGTTGTCTTGTGCAGAGAATTGAACCCACTTCACCTTGGTTGCAGCTTTCAAATTCACTTCTATTTTCTGCCAGCTGGAGGCAGTTGTGAAAGTAATCCCTACGTTGAAAACAAATTACTGTCCCGAGTTCCATAGCCCGTTGCGGTTGTTCCACAGCCAGCACGATGCCTTTTTCGCAGTTTCGCTGAGCCTCTTAAGCGCCATCGTTCTTAACTGGCCCCTCAACCCCGACAGTTTCAGTAGATCATACACTGAAGCCGCCACGAGACCTCTTGCACCCACCTCAACAGCCATGACCCTTGCAGTGAACCCATCGTGTCTCAAGTCCGTGGCCAGATCATTATACTTGGCCACTTTGAACGAGTGTTGCTCTCCAATCTGGATTCAAATGGCCCGGTCAGCTCAATCATTATAATTTGGTGCCGTCTTCAAGATCTTCTGATACTCTCTGGATGTGCCCCTAGCCCAGGTATGTCTACTATCATTCTCCAGTCATTTGCACAGCCAAGAAGAGATGGTAAACTGCTACTCGATTTAATTGGTTTTGGATGTGCTGGCTTTCCTGCTCTCAGAAAGTATGTATTTGCGGTGCTCGGTCTGACTTTGCTGTTCGCCTTCACCTTTGCCAGGTCTATTGTAGTAGCCAGCTCATTTAATACTTTGTTGTGGCGCCATGTGTATCGCCCTTGCCCTAATGGCACCTTGCAAGCTGAGATCACATGTTCAATTGTCTGCCTCTCAAGGCACAGGGGGCACTGATCATCATCAGAATTTCCCCATCTCACAAAGTTTGTGGACGATGGCAAAAGGTCATGCATTGATCTAATAATGAAGCTGAGTCTAAGAGGTGACATATTCCATATATCATTCCATGTCAAGGACATTGCAGGGCTCCTTCCCATGTAGTCCACTGGACTTGTTGGGCCTGCTGCACCGCTTTTTGCATCCTCTTATCATCCTCAGCTTCTCGTATTTCCTGAATTACCATGTCTCTGCGTTCCCTGTTTGATGCCCTGGTCCACCAGCGGATGTCACCATGGCCAAATACCCGTCTATTCGTCTGTGTGTATCCAATAACCTACCTCAGCTTGAGCGACTCTTGGGCAACACCAACTGCTTCATCCACTTTCCACTTCCTTCCAGTTTTCGGTGTAGGCTGAATGGACTTAACTACGTCATCTGCTGACTCGCACAGCATAATTGCAAGCCTTGCCTCTCCTGCTTTGTACTCTTCAACAACTGACTTGAAAGGAAGCACAAGCTTTGCCTTCTTGCAGTACAGTGCTACGTCTGACAGACCTGGTGGTACTCCTAGCCATTTCCTCATGAACTTGTTGACCTTTTGCTCTATAGCTTCCACTGTACTGGTGCTTATTTGGTATATAAGCAGTGGCCATAGCAATTTTGGTATCAACATGAACTGGAGGCACCACAGTTTGAACTGTCCTAGGAGTAATCAAGAAAAAATGATCAAAAAGATATGAAATGAATGAGCAACAGGAAGAAAAAAAAAGCTATGGAAGTGAAGGAAAGAAAAGTCTTCATAGAACTTTAGAAAAAGGAATAACGAGTGTATATATAGAAAAAAGAAATGTAAAACAGAAAGAGAGCAAGAAGTGAAGAACGCTGTCGTAAAAGCATGCACAGAATATCCACAGGCTCTTGCCGTGGTGGTTTCTGTAGCAATTTGTTTAACATAATGAGGTTGCCAGCCTCATGTATAACCTCATACTAGTGGCCTTGTACGACATGCCTGAGGAAGCAACATTCATATTCTTTCTTTGTCTCATAAGAGACGAGCGGGAAGTGCATGGGGCTTACAGGACGGTACATTTAAGTAAACAGACATTTTTAACAGCACATTTATCCAGAACGCTTGCTTTATTCTTGAGTAGTAAATGTGTGGTCTTCAAAGCTTTGCGTAAATAAATATTAGACAAACATAAAGGTATGTTTTCAGGCACTCGTAAGAAATAAAGAAGTAGAACACTTAGACAACAGAAAAACAACAGACGTGAGTGGCTTACCCAGGACTCAAACCCAGGACCTTCCGTGCGACAACTCCGCCTAGCTATGCAAGCGAATCACACTATCCTCCCTGCCATCTAGGCATCACCAAAAAAAATGATGCTTCGATGATGGGTCATTAGTGGGACCCGCAACACCTAACACCGGAAATTTACCATGGGCAGTTCTTATGTGTTATAAATGCTTTGCGTAACACAGTGGGACTTCGTGGGTCCTACACACATCATCATCATCATGTAGCATGTCCTTTGCAGAACGTCGATCTCATCACAGCCCGCCTGAAAGACTCTCGATCTCTAGCCAGCCCTCCTGCCTCCTCCAATGTCATGTTTAAGGTGTCTTCAATGTCCTGTGTCCACCGTCGTCTTGGTCGGCCCCTGCCTCGCCTTCCAGGTACTATACCCTCCATCACTGCTCTCTCTAAGCCACTATGGCGTTTAATGTGGCCAAAATATTTCAGTTTCCGGGACATGATATTGTTTATGAGCCAGTTTTCCTCGATGTTCAGGTCGTGTAGGATGTCTATATTTTTCTTCTTCTTGGTCCACGATATTCTGAGAATTTTTCTGCAACACAATCTAAATCAATTTGCTTAGTAAAATTTCTATTTTTGTAAGCGCATTTTAAAACGACTCAATTCTGATGACTAAAAGTTATCCCAAGTGTACAAAATAGTACGGGTTCGATTCACGGTATCAAGACGTTTCAGTCTACCCAGCTGTAAAGGGGTACCTGACTTTGCACTTGAGTTAGGGAAGGAAAAGGCAGCGAGGAAGGGAACTGGTCACTCCACTTCTCGATACTGGACCTAGTGTAGTGACTTTTGTTCTATGCGAGTTATTTCCCATATTTAGAGCTGGCGCCATTTTTGTATTGCACTCTCCACTGTTTATAGCAGACAATACAGTAACCTTGTGCCGCACGGGAACTTTAATTGTTGAAATTTCCGGTTGTTTCGAATAAATTGTTATATACGGTACCAGACTAGACAAGACAGAACCCATCTGACCTAGTTTTTCTGGTGGATTTCGCTGAGTGTAATTAGTCTCTTAGCCGAGGATAGTTTAAGACTGAAGACAGCCAGTACAGTATATACGTTATAGCTGTGTTATCCAGACATGAAGGCACTGGACATAAATCCAGCAACCTGGGAGGATGAAGCTACCGATCGCACCAAGTGGCGATGCTCACTACGGCGCCACCTCTGATTGGGCTAAAATAAGCTCTCACAACAAACACAAGAGAAAAGAACACGCAGAAAGGAACACCAAGCAAAAATAAAGAATTTAAAAAAAAAGCTGAAGGCTATCACCTCAGGGCGCATTCCCATAGTCGGTTATGACTGAAGGGGGCTATTACTAGCTATGCTACCCAAAACAGTGGTCCGCGTACTAGTGCAGGTCTGTGAGGCATTGTCTGCTGGTGTGCAGCAAGTTTGCAGGAAAGAAAGAAACGGTATTGCAATTTTTAAAAATGGTATCGAAATTTCACCAACAATAAATCAGTAGAGGAATTCGTCAAGTATTAAATCACACATTCGGGACCCAAAGACGCAACAATTGAGAATGCAGTCAGCGACCCATAGCTTGACTGCTTGCGTCAGGGTCAGCGAACCAGAGCTGACCAAGACCCTACTCCACCTCCAAGTGGTGGTCCTGGAAACAGGCTGCATCACTGCAGTCTGGCTGAGAGAGTAGGGATCGAAGAGGGAAGGCTAACCCGGTCCCAAAAAATGCCGTGCGGAGGTCGGATGTGTCGGCCGAAAGGAGCGAATATCGCAGCTTCGCTGTAAACGGGCACAACGCAACCAACGTGTCTCGCACCCTAGAAGTTGGGTCTCACATCCTCGGGGAGGACGTTGCATGCACCCCTGGTCCAGAAACGCTGCTTCAAATGAAAACACGTTCTGTCTCTGTTTCCTCAATGGCATTGATTGCGTGAGTCCTGTTCTGTTTTACCAGATCCCTTAAATAAATAATTTACATAAAGGTATGTTTCCGGCACTCGTGAGAAATGAAGAAGTAGACAATTATTTATTGATTTATTTACCAGATTCCGTATGTCCAGTTGTTGGTGTATACTTGAACACTTTCAGCCATTCAACCTTCTAGCATTCCCTTTCTCGGGTACTTCTATCAGTTTTATTTATTACAAGTTTGTGTGTTTTGTTTTGTCTCTGTTATTTTTCACATTCTTTACCTGTGACAATTTCACATCTATCTGTATTTGTTTTTGGCACAGTGCGTTTGTCAATGTTACCGTTGTCAGAATGTTTGGAGATATTTTAATGTTAGTGAAACTGAAGTCTTTTAACTTTTATTCTTGCTTCCACAATACTTTTATTCCCATTCTCAGTTTAGGTCAGGGCTTCTTAATTTGTGTTCCTCGGACCCATTGGGGTCTATGAACAGATTCTAGTGGGTCCTAGGTTTTAAAATTAAAGGGAATTAATTCTTAATATTTTCTTTTTAATTTATGAGATTTTAAAATATTTAACTTTATTCGGGCAAATATCATAGATTGTTGCAGTTACAGAAATATTTCTTTTTACATTGTGTTTTTATATTTGTGTATGACTGTCAGCAAGCTTAATGATTTGTCTTTGTAATAAAGTGTATTATTTGTGTATCAAATCTTTCAATACCCCCTTACGTAAGAAGAGTCCGTAGCCTTCACCGGACAATCAAAGTGGTCTATGACATAAAAAAGTTAAGACCCTTGTTGGGACTATTGTTTAAGTATTATGGAAAAGAGTAAACAACAATCCTCCCACCTCCCCCCCTTTCCCTCCTTCTTCCTCTGATCAATCTCGACTTTTAGGAACAATATTGATAATTGTTTTACTGTTTTTGTTTTAATTAAATCGTTCCTGTTTCGTGAGATTTTCTTGTGGAACCATGTCATGTTGTAACTAATTGATTTTTTCTAGAAACCCCCCCCCCCCCCCCCCCCCCAAGCTTATTTAAGTCTTAGCTTACGTCACTGACATCATTTCTTATTCTCTGCCACTATAAGTATTTTGTTTTGTTTGCTACTTTTTGTTTTTCTCGGAGCTGTTGTAGCAAATTTGTCAAGAGATGATGGATGGCTTTAAAAATTCAGACTTTTCTTGTACGCTGTTGAAAAGGTAAAGGTAGTCTCATTGCAGACACTGCCGGAGGGTATTAAAGTGTTAGAAACTTCAATAAACTAGGTCCAGCATCGGGAGCTGAGTATTTTACCCAAGAGCAGAGTCATGTACCCATTTACAGCTCGGTAGACACGGTGTTTCGAATACGGCTCTAACTGCTCTGCCAATATGACTGTACGCGGTTAGGCCTTTTAAATACGTATCTAACTAGTAAGAAGACGCTGGCGATGGATAGAATACACACTTAGGAAACCTGTTGATAGCATCACAAGGAAGTCCTTGTTCAGGAATCTCCAGGGTAAGAGAGACAGAGGTAGACCAAAAAGAGAAATGGAGACATAATTGAAAATGATAAGGAAGACGTGGAAAGAACTTGCGCTGATGGCACGATTTAACCCAGCGACGCAAGTTTCCTGCCGGTATTTTGCATCTCGGTGTTAACCACAGAACCGATCGCAGTGGGAGCGAACGGGAAAGCCGACGCGGACGCAGCGAGCGGAGATACGGAAGACCAGGGGCGGCATCTCTCTTTAGTCTGGCGGTCAGATCCCCAAAAGTCTCCTGAGATCTAAAAAGGTGTCAAATTCTAACATGTCCCCCCAAACTTGCATTCCAGTTAGATATATGCAAACGACGAAGAAAGCCATTTTATCATTCGGTCGCCAGAGATTTAAGATTCACTAGCTATAGTAGAAATTCTGCTAGATTTCCATCTGAATTGGTGGCTACATTGGAGTGATTCCTTTTTCTGTGCACGGTATAATATATTTGTTAAAGTGATCAGTGGTCTAGTGCTTTCATTTTATTTCACTGGATTTTGTGTTTATTTAAATCTATTAAATTAAACTCATCCCAAAAGTTCCAGTGGTAAATTTAATGATATATCTATTATAATATTTCCAAAAATAATAGATGGTTAAATGCTAAAGTAACTTTTAAAGTCGCGAAGGAATTTATAATTAATAAATTTAGTTAAGTCATATATATATAGATGTATATTTTAACCATTAGACTCGTGACGTGTTTTCTTAAATACATAATTAAATACGCGAGTGTATATAATAGTCTTAACGGTAAATTTATCGTGCGTTAGAATATTATTTGATTTTTGAGGTATGATTATGTTGTCATGGGTTTTCTATCTTTTTCTATAGAATGATCACCTTTGCAATCCCAGCAATAAAGAAATCATACAGAGTCTTCCAGACTCGGTTCTTAAACTTCCAGACATATTGATGAAACATTTTAAATTTTAATCTTGTGGCGGTCCGATGCAGCCTAGCTATCATAATTACATGAAAGAAAGCCTACCCAAGAACATTTAAATAACCATCAAATTAAATTACAATCTGTAAGATAAACTGGAAGATGAACAGTTGCCAGTAGCGATATTTTATTTACTGCTCTACTGTGAGAGAGTACCTATTTACCTGAACTGTGACTGAGCCTCGTTTTTCCTCACTGGATTTAAAACTTACCGGTCAGTTGCGATCATCACGCATTGAAGGAATTTTACCACCAGAGCCGAAATTAAAGAGATCACTTCATTTTCACCCCTGTGTCGAACTGTATCAGTGCCATCCCATAGACTCCTTTTTATATAATAAAACACAAGAACTCTTAGGCTTCAAGTCCGGCGATAAGTGGAAATATTTGCTATCAGCTAACCTTGCTACATCTGGGGCGGGACATCGTAGTACGAGACATTTTCATATGTCAGGAGTGTAATTGCTGTTTATATAATTCTATGGATTGTCTGATGCTGCAATCGGTAAGTGTGTTTGAGTATATGAGTGTGGGCCCTCACAAGCGTGCATGAATGACAGGAGATTTAATTTTTGCAAACCATTTGTTAACTTGCCTACCGGATTAATACATTTTCTGTATACAATAGCTAAATTAGAGAATATTATAGTGCATAAAGTCAAAAATAAGATAGAACATAAAAATTGAGTCCAGCTTTTTCGTCCCCACGCCAGCCGGTATGCGGATTTTGATAAGCCTTATAGCCGAATGAAAGATACTGTCTTTTCGAAATTCGTCCTTGAGATTAAATGTAACACTTGTGCAAGTTCAAGACGATAGAGTGATAGAATAAAAGAAAAGGAGGGGAGGGATAGAAAGACAGAACATAGGGACGCCGTCTCGCGTTGATTGCACAAAAGCCAACTCGCGCGACATAGCCTTGGGCGATTTTCAAATTACGATACAAAACTAAAAAAAATGTTCGTCAATTGAATCATGTAAACAACCTTAGCTCTTATAAGGAATGACGTAATTCTAACGTACTACGGACAAGTCTCGTATTTGGTTTGAAAATAGTTAGAAAAAGAATGGAACAGGTGGTAGTTTCTAGATTTGAACGACTAACATAGAAAAAAATATGGAATTATGAACCATAATACATAGGGCCATAAAAATTATATATTCGGATGCCTTATGATTTCCTGAGCAATAATATGGTGTCAGTAAGCTCTAGTACAAAAAATAACCAAGATATTGGCAAAAATACTATGTATTGTAAGACGGACTGACGAAAACAAAAATCATGCCTGCTTATTTTTTTCATAGCATGTTTTGAAAAAAGCTTTTGGGGAAATAAGGACTAAAAGGTACCTGTAATTTGATTGGCGGTAGTTGAAAGGAAGGCGCGATAGGATTGGTTGACCTAAAACTAAAAATATATTTGCAGTAGTAAACATAGTAGTTTGAGAGTTTTTTTTTTTTTAAAGTTTGATTCAAAATAAATGAGTTCATGGTCCCATTGGCCCATACATTATATATTATCGGAAACGTAGACTGCTCGTTGCCATTTTGAAAAAAATTTTCTGATGAACAAGGAGCGATGAGAGCAGGCTGGTGCTTTTCAAACCTATAGAAAGCAGTCTGGACAAGGCAGATCTAAAGTGTGCCATTATTGTTTGCCAGTCATCGTTTACTTGTGTATAATTCATTGAAATTTGTGGTAAGATTGATTTTATTAACCTTTTATTTAAAATAAAGTTTGAATGGGAGATACTGCAATACGACTGTAAGTAAGTGGGTCCATGGCAGACTTAGGCAGAGCCTAGAGATTGATCCATCATATGATAGACTATCAGAGAGGTGTAGAACTACAAAATTATATATGATTGTCATCAAGGAGCATAACACCTATCCTATTGTATGGAAAAAGATTACTGCTGGAATTGCAGAGGCGTTGTAACCATTAGGGGAGAGGAATACTGGTATACATTGTCACGTCAAAATATAATGGTAAAATAGGTTGTCATCAAGAGCTGACCCTATTCGTTTGTTTGTACTGTACCTGTAATAAATTGTGGAATATTATTGTATGCTTGTTATAAAGAAGGATGCATAACCTTCTTATTTCAGGGTTTTTTGTGGCCCTGACATTAACGTAAAACCAAGCTCGTGGGAACTGATTGATTCCTGACACTGTTTGCATATTTCGGGCACGTGCTGGAGGCCATTGCCTTTCAATAAGTGGAACAGATTGTCCAACGAGCCTAGGAAAAGATCTACCGGTGTTATCCTTCGAAGATAAGTGCATGTTCGGCACCAGGAAGCTCAATCTCTATGAACTCTAGTTTTTAAGAATAAAGACTGAAAATATTAATAAAAAAATTCCACCTGTGACAAATGAAAAGCAAATGAACTATAGGGAGGGATGTTAACTAACAACCTACCATTATATATATATACCAGTATTAACCTAATTTAGAAAATTACACCTACACACTTTTATTATAATAATACTTGTATTATGGACAGAAGATCCATTGTGTAAATTGATTAATGTAAATAATTCCCTTGATTTCACTTTGATTGTCAGTCCTGATTCAAACAAATAGAGTCAGGACAAAATAAATTGAAAAAAAAAAAAATTAACGTTACACAACATTCAACCACTGACTTACTTAAGATAGTCTTTTAAAGTGTACTTTGTATGTGATTGTCGTAGTAGTGTTGTGTTGTGTTGTGTTGGATAATGAAATAGTTGTTTATCTGTTCAGTTGGTTAATGCAACATTACACTACATATTCATAACCCTAGACACCAAACGTAGTCATCATACATTCTAGTCAAAGAATAAGTCTGAATGAGATCATAAAGGTGGTAGCAGAAAGGTACCCTGTACACTTACCATAATAATTTGTTATATTCAGGGACCTTCACAGCTGACCTCATTCAGTACACTAAGAGTACATAACAACATTTCTTAACATCAAATCCACCACATATATTGGGTAGCTCGATTCCGGAATTTTAAAATTCTTATAAATTATATTAGGGTTTCAGGTCCCGAGAATTTTAAATACCTGTAAAATAAAACTAAAAGTATTCTTTTGTGGAATTTAAATAGTGGTTGAGCTATCAGTGCCTGTGGTTGTTCTTAGTCATAATTAGAAATTGTTAGTCACAATTAGAAATTTGTCTAGTTAGAAATTTTAAAGGTTGCATAGTACAGAATGGCTGTTCTGGCAAAGTTTCGATCTGCTGCTGTGCAGACTGCTAGAGAGATGGGCATGGATGGGCCAGAGCTGGTCCAGTATGTAACCTCAGAATGTGACAAATTTATTGAAAGAGATAGGGAAGACAGGAAATCAGAAGCAGAAAGAAAATTAGAGGCTGAAAAAGAAATTAAGAGGTTGCAGATTGAGGCTGACGCTAGGGCATTGGAGGCGGATAGGGAGGCGGAGATTAAAAGGCTCCAATTAGAAGAAAAAAGGCTGAAAGAGAAGAAAAGAGACTGGCTGCTGAGAGGGAAGCAGAAGATAGGAGATTACAGAGGGAGAACGAGTTACGACTAAGGGAGTTGGAATTACAAGGCCATGCTCCTGAAAATGGTGCCAGCCCCTTTACCTCCGATGCCACTGCTAGTCAGGGAGCCTCAACCTCGGCTATGGGATTTCATTTATACCATTTTGTTGAGAAAGACGATGACATAGAAAGTTTTCTGGGTAGATTTGAACTTTTGGCTACCACGTATGGTTTAGAGAGAGAAAGGTGGAGCCTAAAGTTATCCCAGGGTCTTAGGGGAACAGCTTATGGAGTTTTTGCCAAAATGAGCAGGGATGATCAAGACAATTATGACATGTTAAAGCATGCTCTTTTGTTAAGGTATGAAAAGAATGGAGAATTTTACAGGAAAAAATTTAGAAATGCCAAGCTACTGTCGGGTGAGACCTATCACCAGTTCTCTGCACGGTTAGAGACCTACTTGGAGAAATGGACTGCTCTGGGGAAAACCCAAGATCTTAAAGAAATGATCCTTATTGAGCAATTGAGAGAGTCCATGGCTCCAGACTTGAGAAAGTTTCTCATGGAACAAGGTCCAGAGTGGCTGGGTGAGTTACTCAATGTAGCTGAGAGGTATCAGGCAGCCCAAGCAGAGGTAGCGGGCACAAAAAAGAAACAGGTAGACAATTATAGGGCTCCTCAAAACTCTAACAGATATGACAACAAAGATCAGGGAAACAAAGGTAAGCAACATTTTGATAGGCCACGAAATGATTATAGAAATAAAAACCCACAATTTAATGACAGAAAATATGAGGAAAGAAAACCCTTTCATAAAGGTAGAGTATATTGTAGATGGTGTAAGATGGACAATCATAACACCGAAAAGTGTACTAAGAAACCTCCTTCCTTCGCTGCAATGAAAACGAGGAGAAAGGGAGTAAAGGCCAACCCTACTAAACAGCAGGAACCTTATCACCCCCTAGTGTGCGAAGAAGTAATATGTAATGGAGTCACCATAAGGTGCTTGTATGATACTGGATTGGATTATGATTCAGTTGTGAGTTCTCACCTGGTGCAAGCAGATCAATATACCACAGAAACAGTGGAGATCCAGGCTGCAACCAAGGACGTAGCGACCATGACACTTCCCATCGCCAGGATAAATGTAAAAACGCGATATGTGGAAGGAATCATCAAAGCAGCAGTGATAAATGAACCAATCTACCCTTTGATATTGGGGTGTAGATATGTCTTCTTGGGGAATCCCAAGAGACATGTGATCATGGCAACAGTGCAGACCATATCACAGTCCAAAAAGGAGGAGGAAAATCCAATAAATACCCTTCCAGATGAGATGAGGAAGGCGCAGGCTGAGGATAAGACCCTCAAGCCTTGTTTTAAGAAATTGCCCAAAAGTCATACACCTCCAGGCAAGGGAGACATGTATATGAAGGATAAACTGTTATATAGGAAGGCCAGAACTGGATCCACTGGTCACGGACAGTTGGTTCTTCCAAGGGCATATAGGGCAGATGTAATAAGGAGCTTACATGTTGGAAAAGATGGGGACCACGAGAAAGTAGGCACCATCTGCCAAAAAGTTGCTCAAAATTATTATTGGCCAGATGTAATGGTCATCGTTGAAAATTTTGTAGAAGCATGTGGCATAATGCATGAGGGAACACCCACAAGTGGGGAAAATAATAATCAGGACCTAGAAACGCCACGGGGCAAACTTAGGCATGAAAATAAAAATAAATTTAATAATGTAGACAAAGTGGAATGGGAACCCCCTTTTCACACCCAGTCTTCACTTGAATGTATTAATATGGCAACTCTGTGTCGAGGGCCAAAATTGGTTGTATCCCAGAATAAGCCGACAATCCCTCGGTCGGAATTATGTGAACTGGGTGAAGATAAAAGAGAGAGAAGATCTCTCACAAGGAATTTAAAGTAGGGAGAAAACCCCACGAAAAGAATTGGTAGTGGAAGATTCTTATGGGATGAGAAAAGGAAGAAACGTCCTAAACACAAAGCTTCCAATATTATGAAAATTATGCCTGAAAAATTAAAAGTCCATATGTAACCTTGTTAAGGACGTGGACTGATGATAAGGCAGAAGAAAATATTACCTCATCATATCAATATGTGAACGAGCTGACCACTCGTCTTAAAACTGGCTGGAAACTTGCTAATGATAATTTGAGACAAGCCAGAAAAAAAGATGCTGCCTATTATAATAAGAAGGCGAAGGATAGAGATTTAGCTATGGGAGAGAAGGTGCTCCTTCTATTACCAGGCAGTAGTAACAAGTTGCAAATTGGATGGCAAGGTCCATATACAGTTCTAGAGAAGGTGTCTAGAACAAATTATAAGATAGATAGAAAGGGGAAAGAGAAAATCTATCATGTGAATCTCCTGAAGAAATATCTGGAAAGAGAAAATCAGGACGAGACACACTTACTAACCTTGTCCATCGCAACGGGAATGAAAAACGAACCACTCACCTCTCATGAATATCCCCTACATCCCTGTGAGACAGCCGCACAGGTAAAAATCAGTAACCATTTAACGAAAAATCAGAGGGAGAGAGTTCAAAAGGTTTTGAATGATCATACAGATGTGTTAACGGACAAACCGGGGCATACGAATTTGTTGGAGTATGATATGAAACTTGTAGACCCAACACCATTATGAATGAGAGCCTATACGATTCCGTTTGCAAACGAGACAGCTTTGAAGGGGGAGATAGATTATTTGTCTAAAGAAGGAATTATTTCACACAGTGAATCTCCGTACAGTTCTACTGTGGTTCTGTTGAGAAAACCCTCTGGGGAACACAGACTTTGTATAGATTACAGGAAACTGAATGCTGTCACAGAAGGTCAGGTGGATTCATTACCTGATACAAACCAGCTGTTTGCTAGGCTGAACAAAGCCAAATATTTCTCTAAGGTGGATCTGAGCAAAGGCTATTATCAGATTCCAGTAAAACCTGAGGTTAGACAGTATTTGGCCTTTAGCACCTCGGACGGACATTATGAATTCAACATGTTGCCTTTTGGGTTGAAAAATGCTCCGAGTGTGTTTTCTAGAATGATGCGAAAATTGTTGGATCCCCTGAATAATCCATGTATCACGAATTTCATGGATGATATTCTCATTGCTACAGAAACATTTGAGGAACACATTAACTCTCTGAATATGTTGTTGGATAGACTCAGGGAGGCAAACTTGACGGCTAGACCGACCAAATGTTGTATTGGATGTAAAGAGTTGGAATTCTTGGGACACACAGTATCTCAGTGAAGCATGACCCCTGACCCCAAAAACTTGGAGAAATTGAAGAAAGCTCCGAGGCCACAGACAAAAAAAGATGTGAGATCTTTTGTCTCGTTGTGTGGTTTTTACCAGAATGTTAAAAATTTTAACTCGATATGTGCACCACTGACGGATTTAACGCGCAAAGGAAATCCTGATAAAATTACTTGGTCAGTGCAGTGTGAATCGGCCTACCAAGAGTTAAAAGAAAAACTCACAAGCAAGCCTATATTGAAATTGCCCGACTTGAGTCAAGACTTTGTTGTGAGAACGGACGCGAGTAACGTCGGATTAGGGGCAGCCCTATTACAGAGATCCAATTCACTTGATGGGGAATTAACCCCAGTTGCTTATGCTAGCCGTAAGCTGAACACAGCGGAACAAAAATATTCAACTAGTTAAAAGGAATGTCTGGCTTTGATATGGGCGATAAAGAAGTTTCAGGTCTATCTCTATGGTAGATCATTTAGGATCCAAACAGACCATAAACCACTCGTATTTCTGTCGCAAGCAAAGCATGAAAATGCTAGATTATTACGTTGGTCATTGCTCTTACAGCCATACCAATTTATCATAGAATATATCCCCGGGTCGGAAAACGTAGGTGCAGATTTTTTAAGTAGACACCCGTACGACGAAAATCAGAGTAGTCACCAGGCATAATGATTTAAATTTATTTATGTGTACTTCGAATTATGAACTGACATCATGTAGTCTGTTCTAAAGTGGGGAGATGTGTGACGATATTCTGAATACAATAGCTAAATTAGAGAATATTATAGTGCATAAAGTCAAAAATAAGATAGAACATAAAAATTGAGTCCAGCTTCTTCGTCCCCACGCCAGCCGGTATGCGGATTTTGATAAGCCTTATAGCCGAATGAAAGATGCTGTCTTTTCGAAATTCGTCCTTGAGATTAAATGTAACACTTGTGCAAGTTCAAGACGATAGAGTGATAGAATAAAAGAAAAGGAGGGGAGGGATAGAAAGACAGAACATGGGGACGCCGTCTCGCGTTGATTGCACAAAAGCCAACTCGCGCGACATAGCCTTGGGCGATTTTCAAATTACGATACAAAATTAAAAATTGTTCGTCAATTGAATCATGTAAACAACCTTAGCTCTTATAAGGAATGACGTAATTCTAACGTACTACGGACAAGTCTCGTATTTGGTTTGAAAATAGTTAGAAAAAGAATGGAACAGGTGGTAGTTTCTGGATTTGAACGACTAACATAGAAAAAAATATGGAATTATGAACCATAATACATAGGGCCATACAAATTATATATTCGGATGCCTTTTGATTTCCTGAGCAATAATATGGTGTCAGTTAAGCACTAGTACAATAAATAACCAAGATATTGGCAAAAATACTATGTATTGTAAGACGGACTGACGAAAACAAAAATCATGCCTGCTTATTTTTTTCATAGCATGTTTTGAAAAAAGCTTTTGGGGAAATAAGGACTAAAAGGTACCTGTAATTTGATTGGCGGTAGTTGAAAGGAAGGCGTGATAGGATTGGTTGACCTAAAACTAAAAATATATTTGCAGTAGTAAACATAGTAGTTTGAGAGTTTTTTTTTTTTTTAAAGTTTGATTCAAAATAAATGATTTCATGGTCCCATTGGCCCATACAATATATATTATCGGAAACGTAGACTGCTCGTTGCCATTTTGAAAAAATTTCTGATGAACAAGGAGCGATGAGAGCAGGCTGGTGCTTTTCAAACCTATAGAAAGCAGTCTGGACAAGGCAGATCTAAAGTGTGCCATTATTGTTTGCCAGTCATCGTTTACTTGTGTATAATTCATTGAAATTTGTGGTAAGATTGATTTTATTAACCTTTTATTTAAAATAAAGTTTGAATGGGAGATACTGCAATACGACTGTAAGTAAGTGGGTCCATGGCAGACTTAGGCAGAGTCTAGAGATTGATCCATCATATGATAGACTATCAGAGAGGTGTAGAACTACAAAATTATATATGATTGTCATCAAGGAGCATAACACCTATCCTATTGTATGGAAAAAGATTACTGCTGGAATTGCAGAGGCGTTGTAACCATTAGGGGGAGGAATACTGGTATACATTGTCACGTCAAAATATAATGGTAAAATAGGTTGTCATCAAGAGCTGACCCTATTCGTTTGTTTGTACTGTACCTGTAATAAATTGTGGAATATTATTGTATGCTTGTTATAAAGAAGGATGCATAACCTTCTTATTTCAGGGGTTTTTGTGGCCCTGACATTAACGTAAAACCAAGCTCGTGGGAACTGATTGATTCCTGACACTGTTTGCATATTTCGGGCACGTGCTGGATGCCATTGCCTTTCAATAAGTGGAACAGATTGTCCAGCGAGCCTAGGAAAAGATCTACCGGTGTTATTGTTGCGTGCATATTTTGACGCACATATTACAAAAATCGATATGGCTATTTAATATGGGAAAAATATAGACATTCATTCATTTGTGTATGAAAATGCTGTCTATGGTAAAAGCGAGAGAATCCATGTTTGATTCACACTTTTGATTATAGGAGTAATCGTTCTGGATATTGATCCGGCGCAAGGATATTGCGCTTACGTTTGTACTTATTTTTTAGGGCCAGAAAATATATTAATTTGCTTATTGTGTTTATGGCCTGAATTCATATGTATTACATATTATTAGTACAAGTAGAATCAGTCCTATATTGTATATTTTGGATGGGTAGGAGGGACTAGATTCTTGTTATTCCGGTCTAGCGGAAGTATGAGTTGTCTTGACAAGTCGTGAGGAGTTCCGATGTACCGTGATAATGGCGGGTACGCACTTTTCAAAGGGCTGGTAGATTCTTAAGGAAATATGATTCATGAAGTGGTTTTTCTTCTAAAGGAGATGGTATCTCTACTATAGTTTATGTTAGAGACTCTCCTAAGGTACGGTACAATGTATAATTCGGACTCCATGTATTGCCAGACCCTATTTTGATGATCTCATGTCGATTCGACCTAGATGGAACATTGTGCTTCGTATCGCTAGGGTCGTGTTTTGTATCGACAAAGATGACAGACTTTCCTACAGCGGTTATGGCTACGTGAATTAACCTGATCACCGTAGAGCTGTATGGGAACATTTATGAAATCATTTATATACCCATTATAAATTAACTCTGGCTTATATTCTCCTTCCTATGAATGAGTGAACGACAACTCAGGGAGGCAGCCATGTTAGATTTCGGTCATCATATGTTTTGATCACTGCCAAGAGAACAGATTACACTGACTAACAAAAAAAAATTTATTTTTTCTTTCTCTAACATTTCTATGTTTTTCTGGTCAATTTTAATGCGCTGTTTTTAAATCTGCAAACCGTTTTTCTCTATCAGGTCGGGATCTCTAGAAATACGCAATTCAAGTTTTTTAACAACGCATACAGTATTACAACATCATTCATACAAGAAGTGTAACAGTTATGTAGGCTTGAATTTCTTTGCAGTCGACTTTCGTCGGTGAATGACATGTGGTACATCGCGATGAAGCATCCAACAATAATCGGCAAGCATGGTCACACTACACCGTCCTTGATAGCGTGACTCCATTACGGCGATATCTTGATGGAATCGTTCTCCACGTTCATCGCTGACTTCGCCAAGATTGTCAGGGAAAAAGTCAAGATGCGAATCGAGCAAATGGATTTTGAGGGACATGTTACAGCCCATAATTCTGTATGCATCTATGCACTGCTTAACAATATGCACATAGTCGACAGATTTGTGATTTCCCAGAAAGTTATCGATGATCGATTTGAATGCCATCCATGCGCGAAGTTCACTACCATGTAACAAGTTCTCGAATTGTTTGTCTGCAATAACTTTCCTAATCTGAGGTCCTACAAAGATACCTTCCTTTATCTTTGCATCGCTAACTTGCGGAAACTTTTCTCGAAGATAAGTGAAAGCTTTGCTCGTTTTATCTAACGCTTTTACGAAATTCTTCATGAGCCCCAACTTTATATGTAACGGTGGTAAAATGATGCTGTCTTTGTTAACTAATGGCTCATGTATTACATTTTTATGCCCGAGCTGCATACGATCCCTGATAGGCCACACCTTTCTTGCATAATGTTCCTGTCTGTTGCGGCTGTCCCATTCACATAGGAAGCAACAAAATTTAGTATACCCAGTCTGCATGCCCGTGAGCATTGCAATGACCTTTAGGTCTCCACAAATCCGCCATTGGTAGTCATTGTACTTTATTTTTGCCAAAAGTATAGCCATATTGTCATAAGTTTCTTTCATATGAACAGAGTAGGCGACTGGAATTGATGAAAATAAATTTCCGTTATGCAATAACACGGCTTTTAGACTAGTCTTGGAAGAGTCGATGAAAAGTCGCCATTCGTTGACTATGTGCTCATGACCGAGGTGCACCATTAGACCGTTTACATCTTTGCAATAGCAAATGCCATCATCCATCTCAAAGTATTGAACAAGTTCTCTGTGTCTACGACGAAATTTAGATATCTGAGTATTGGGCGCTAAAAGATTCCATTCTTTGAGTCGCGAACCGAGTAATTCCGCTTGTCCTTTGGTAGGAGCGAGATCACGTATTAGATCTGACAGTTCTGAATGGTTAATTAAGTGAACACCATCATTCACCGGTATATAATCCGAGTCAGAATTAGTTTCTAAAGCAGATAAACTATCACTTTCTGATGGTTCATTCACGTCCAACGGATATTGTTCTGGTGGAAATGGGATTGGTTCATTTTATTAATTTTTAATAAGTTATATAAAATGACCACCAGGAATAACTCTCCCCCAACACCGCAAACCACACACACAGAGTCAAGGAATTATTAAAAAGTATAAATATCTAATTTACTTAATAC